>JARFXV010000479.1:0-90000 GCA_031761425.1 Cosmopolites sordidus | reverse complement strand
GTAACTCTGAAGGCTTTTACTAACTTGTCAAAACGTGAACGCGCCCCTCTTATTCGTCCTGGTGTTATAGTCGACGACAAACGTATATACGTTACCAGTTTTTTACAAGTTTTGTTTTGTATAAATGGTAATTTTTTCGCTATTGTAGCTATGTGTGTAACATTTATTTTATCCCTCAAGGATTTATTGTTGCCCTCAAATAACTTCTTTCAAAAAAATCCTTTTTGTATTTAGTTTTGAATTTTGTCTTTTCAAAACGTTGTATGGATAAAACGATATACACAAAACAACAGATACAATGACATAGATATGTCATTTTGTCCTTAAGAGCTCAGTCAAGGATTTCAACTTAATTTACCTGTTAATTTCTTTACAGATATACCAAAAATGACTCTTGATCCACGGCTGATCCCCAATCTTGGAATGCAGACTAGAGATGGGTTGTTATTTAACGATATGTTATTTTATAACAGTTATTTAATATTAACGTTCAACAACTGTAATTGATGTGACGAAATTACAGGCACACTGTTAATATTATATGGAGTTTCGTAGTCGCTATTGCGGCGTTCCCGTTTCTAAACGAAATAACAAATAACAGGTGTCTACCTGCTATCTGCTATTTAAACTTAAATAACTTATTATTTGCAATTTTAAAACCTTGCACATCCAAAATACGTTTTATCTTCAAATTATAACGATTGAAAATATAGGTATTATGACTAGAACAGTGTTTAATGATATTTCATTCACAAGCAGTTTATATAGGAATAACATAACCAAAGGAAGGAAAACATAAATATAGGAATTTATGTGAATAGTTTAAAAAAAAATGTCCGTTCCATTCTATTCCATGAAGGTTACATAAGCAAATAAAAAAAATTAAAGTAATTTATACAATGAGAAAAACAAACTTACAGGACTGCATCAAAAATAATTTACAACTGTTTAACAATTTTTCTAAGAGGATTATAACTGAACAGTTTATCATGTAAAATTAGACAATATGCCGATGTATGTTTGTCCAGGTTTTTTTTCAATTCAAATTCAACTTTCATAACCACTCCATCTTGAAGAGAATCGTTTTGATGTCAACAATTAATATAAACAATTGGAGCTTTTTCCTTAAATTTTACAGGATCGAGGATAGGCTGTTCTGATTCTCCACCATAATATGAAGGTTGAAATTGAGAATACATTTCATACAATGTTGCGAATTTGTTACTTTCAATGTCTAAATTCAAATCATTGTAAGGATATCTCACGGTGTTTAAAAATACTTTTATATTCCTGAGGCCGATATCATCAAGCTCACTCATAATGCTTGTTTTGCTATCTCTTCTTGACGCTTGAAATCCTACCATTACATGTCTAGGAGTTTCAACTTTAGACGATGTTTTGACTGACCAATTATGCCGATCAGTTTTTAAAAGTTCAGGATTTTCTACTAATTCCCAACTTCTAAATGCGATGACGATGTCGGTTTTCTTATTAATTATTTTGGTTAGTGATAATTCTTGAGGAATTCCAACGGAGATGTGTGGTATATTCCAAGTAATTTTATCAAGAGTCACTTTTGGAACTTCTGAAGGATCTGTAGTTCTAATTGCATTGAAATCTGTAGTATCTCTAATTATAACAAGTTATTGTTTACAATTCAATATTATTTTCTTATAATCTTCGTAAAAGCCCATCAAGAATTTAAGCGGAATGCAAACATTGAAAGAACCAGATATTTCATTAGTTATTACACTTTTTTCTAAAGGAAACCATCCAGCATTTTTGAATTTTTTACATTCATTTGCATTATATAAAAGATATGCCTTTAACGTTGACGTTAGACCAACGTCTCTAACTGAATCTATTGTTACACGGTTCAATTTGTATCTAATTTCTCGAAAAAGGAAGGCTATACCATTTTTGATGAAAAAACTTGTTTTCGAAATACTCTGCTTTTGTTAGTTTACCTTCAATATAAAGAAAACTTTCACAAGGAAGTGTATATGTATCGATATCGGGCAGGGGAATAACAATTTCGTCATTATTTCCCAATTTTGTTGGTAGATATGGTTCATAAGAATGAATTTCTGACTGCAACTATAGAATCATCCATAAAGATCTTCTGGCTAACATTTAAAATATCCATATTAGACAAAGACTTTGAGACCAACTGATTTCAGAAAATTCTTGTTGACAGTTGTTAACTTTCGAACGCTTTCCTTTGAACCAAATCCTTTTTTCTCTCGTAAACTCATATTATAAAGATTTTTTGTTGTATTCTTATTATGTAATATTACTATATTTTTACATGCAGTCGTAATGTAACAGTTTCTTTTCGAAAATGAACTAGGTTTAAATTTTGGTCCACTATTTTAATAATAATTTTATCAATTACTTTGACTGTTACAGGAAAATATAAGTTATTTTGCGGAGATTCGATTATTTTGAATCCTGGAGGTACGTTAGGGAAAAAATGATGAATTAAATGAACTGGTCTTCCATTCAAGTAGGAACCCTCAGCAATACTGCAGTCTATACATAATGAATTCACTCTTATAATTTCCGCAGGGTAATCTGAGAGCTGATCCAGTCCGTTTCCTTTTACAGTTCGATTTTCAAACCCTAAAATGCTTCTAATTGTTCCTTCTTTAAAAGTTATATCCGTCATAGATTTAATCACTGATTGTAAAGTATTATTGTTGGTGAATAGTTGAAATGCAATGCCTTTAGAATCACATTGATTTTGAAGGTATTTATTTATATCTTGAATTTTCTGGTGGGATTTCAATATAATCATTACCACTCTTGCCATAAAATATCTTGTTGTTTGTTTTATCGATATTAGGAATTGCATTAAATGTTTCAAAATTCGTAAGGTAAATAACATAATCTGATTCAGGATCTAAATATATAGGTGGATGAAAATCGGCATGTAATATTGCCGATTGAGCAGAAAGTGCAGTTGTAAAGGACATTCTTACGTCTGCAGATTTTTAGGAAGAACAGCTTAATATTAATATTCACAAGTTATTATAAAGAAATTCTATACATAAATGTCCGCAATTAAATTCTATTTTTTAATTGCGGACAATAAATTAATTTCTATTTTTTTTCGGTAAATCATTCCGCATAAAAACACCTCGAAAATGTGGAATATTTAAATATTTAACAAACTTCAATAAGTCGAAATTGGTCAACGGTCTGCGAGGTAGCATATTTAACAGTTTGTTGAGTACGGTTTTAAATAAAGACCACACCCTTTTTTGTATGGACCCAGATAAAGTCATTTTCCAACTGATATTTGTTCTATCATTTTATTGTGTCTTTTCTGTTCCTCTAATTTATTTCTAGCGTTTTTTGCTGCATTAACCGCCTGAACAATCCTCACTGCACCACCAGTTAAGTCCCCCAAAGCAGATAAACAGGCAAAAATAGGCATTAAGGGTAACACTCCAACACGTTTTGATATAGGCAGAATTCGGGAATGAGGTTTCTGTATTAACACATTTCCTTGTTTAATTGATGATAATGACTCTTCTACTGCATTTTCAAGTTTATCATATTTTTTTCGAGAATATCTCTTTTACCCCTTTTTATGGCTGCTTTAAAAGATATTCCTTTTCCTATTTTAATAGATCTTTTATTCTTACGTTTTATGCTTTTATTCTTCTTCTTCTATGTGATACCAATTCCTAATTTAGATTTAGCTTTAATTATTCCAGACACTGCCAAAGCTGCAAGTTTTTTCTTGCAAGAAAAAGTTTTTTTCTTGCCAGAGCTTTCCCAAGCTCTCTTAGCTAACACTTTATCTACTTGGTGTCTAGTTTTCAAATCAGAAGATGATGAATAAGCAAGATCGTGTTCTTTACAAGCCTCATCCAACAAATTTATTCCTTTGTCATCTCTAGCAATTCCTTTATTGAGTATCGTACCAGGTCCACAGGAATTATAAGTTGGAATATATAATTCTATTGGTAATTTGTCAATTAGTGTGTTTAAAATACCACTTCCTTTCCGTCCGACTCTAAGACGCCTAATGCGTTCATTGGTGTTGTTTTTGCTCATTATATATGCCTACTGTGAAGACGAATTTAACGTTTTTAGTTTAAATATTTTTACACTTTTAAAATATTTTAGTAGTTAACAGCATCATGAGGATACAAAAACAACAATTTTCTTTACCGATAAAAATCATGATATCGACAAAAATATATTCCGAAAGCATGGAAAATTATTTGGACTTGTAAAAGTGGATTAATTATAGGACCATCTGGTTGTGGAAAAACAAATGTAATAGTTTCTTTACTAATAAACAAAAATGGCTTAACATTTGAAGATATCTATCTATATTCAAAATCTTTACTTCAACCCAAATACGAATTTTTACGACAGTTATTAAATTTGATTAAGGAAATAGACTATTTCGAAGAATCCAAAGAGGAAAATATACTAGCAGCTAACAACGTAAAACCAAATGCCGTTGTTATATTTGATGATGTAGTATAAGTAAACAAAGAGAGACTTTTACAAAAAGTTATATTCCAAACTGGTCTAATGAAATTTTTCGTATAGCTTATATTAAATTAACAAATCCTACAACTTATAGGAGGATTTTATGAAGAAGAACTGCAGAAAGTAAAGCATCCCGATGTGTATTTAGTGGAAAAAATCCTAAGAAGAAAAGGTAATCAAGTTTATGTAAAGTGGCTTGGTTTAGATAAGTCTCATAATTCTTGGATTAATAAGAAGGAAATTTTATAGTTAAAATAATATTATTCTTATACTCTAAGTTCAGTTCAAGAAAAACCTTTCATCGAATAAGATTTATCCAAGATATGTCTTCTTCTTCTTCCTACATATTTAGTGTTCTAGTTAAAACAAAAGATATATTACAATGTCCCGCTAACGAACTTAAACATTTTTCAATTGAATTTTTTTAACATTACGTGGATAGCATTGCTTTATTAAATATTTGGGGAAAATTACCCACCGAATTGAAACAAAATTTCGTCTTACAAACCAAATCACTTGCTTTGTTCACTATAACAGTACTGAAATGCCAACGCATTCTGATGGGCCCCCACCATCTCAGTCACAATGTTTTTTTTTGTATAAATGCTATTAAGAATTTAATTTGATTAAAAACATGTTGATGTTAAGTCCAACGTTTGTGGTGCTTGTAACCGTTGTTCAAAATATTTTCTATATACAGAAACCACCAGAAGTTCAGAATGCTAATATTCAATTAGAATGTGAAATTTTTTCAACCAATGATACTTTGATAAAATTACTTTATAATCTAACACACAATGGCAGAATCCCTGTTTTCCAAACATCAATTCCATTGTATAACAAAAACCAACAGTACTATCAATATAGAATTCAGATTCAATTTTACAACCAAAGTTGGTTGGAAAGTTATGAATGGAGAACCATAGCGATAGGTAAACAAAATCCTCAATTTGTATCAAAGGAAATTAATTATTGTAATTCAACGGAACAACAATTATTTTTAGAACATAATTTTAATTATAGTAATATCTTAGTTATATTTATAGTAGTAACATGTATTTATTTTTTAGCAAAACTATTGTACCATTTTCTTAAAGAAAAACAATAAAATTGTACGTAATTCTACATATAAATAAAAATTATTAATAGTTATGAAAATGTCTTTTGTTATTACCAGATATACCCACTAAATTATTCATTTGAAACATTTGTTTATTTATCTAGACAATACTCGTTTTATGTAGAAAACCGATTACCTTGAGTTGAGTTGAGGCAAAAAAACCTTTATGTGGTTCTCCTTTGGACTTTATGCAGAAAACATGATCGACCTTGATAACGCAAGGCAAAACTAATTTACATATCACGTAAGCTTAGCAGCGGTAAAAGAAGTGACGTAAAACATCAATGTCCTTGCCACCGCTCGTCAGCTTTGACCGAAAAGAATGTAATACGTCACTTCTTCACCAGTGACCTTGCCGCGGCTTGTCAGTGTTGGCCGAAGAATGGTCGATGTGGATGGAATATGCCATGTTCAACATTTGACCTTGAAAGTATCACAGGATTCCGCTAGCTCTACTACTATGAATCTTCTTGAATCTCGTGTTGAATGTCTTTGAAAATGTTGCTGAGTTTAAGGTTGTTTAAAAACATTAATCGGGAATGTGGAAAAGCCTTGTGGAAAAGGCTTGTGACTTATAGGTTTGTTTATATCTCCAAAAGCTTTTGGTTTAAAGCTTTGTTGAGGCTTTTGTTCTAAAGGTGGTTTCAAATAATTCATATAAGCGACCTGTTGTCTGTAGTTATCGTGTGTGATGCATTTCCGTTATGCATCTTCAAGAGAATTTAATGTAAAATGTGACAAATGTTCGCCATGTGGGTTATTTATCCTTGTGCTAAATGTCTGTAGGGCTAGATTCTGAAAATAGGGGTTTTTAAATGCCATTGTCGCGGCATCAGCGTATATTCTTTGATAATATTCCTGGTAAGTCTCTGTTTTCTTTTGAGCTGTACTAGTTAACTGAGTTATCAAGATAGACTCTGATCGAGTGTCACCGTATTTTCTTAGTAGGCTGGGTTTTACTCCGTCCCAAGTAAACTTGTTTTCGTAGTTTAAGTGGTCCCGAGGTTCTCTCTCGATCTTCGAAATTATATTAGCGGCTAATATAAATTGTTGAGTATCTGATAGAGTTCTAGAGCTCAGAAAGTGCAGTATAGTTTCTACGCTATTTATAAACGTAGAAAGATTCTTTCCTACTAAGAACTTTGGCAGAGTATTACAAAGGTTTATTAAGTCAGCATCTGCAATAGTTGCCATTTTTACTTCAATTGTATCTCGTCTTGAAGTAGAATATGGTTTTTTACAGGTTATCTCTTTTAAAGAGGTTTTTCCTGGTAAGCTTTCTTCAGTTATGAAGGTTTTATAAGCTCGGTAATCGGCTAGTTGATTTTCGATTATTATAGATAAGCTTGCGAGAGGTATTTCTTTACAATTGCTCATAAATAATAATAATAAAAAAAAGGATAATAGGTTGAGTACTTACAGGAAAAGGAAAGTCTTCATTAAAGATGATTTTTTAGGATCCGCTGCATAAGAACTGAACTTGACCGATTTTTGATAGATGAATTCTCGTGCAGCGAGTATCCTGTTCGCAGCACCAATTATGTTTGTATTCACCAAAAATCACTTTTTAAAAACAGTTATTTATTTATGCAGAAAGAATATACAATCAAGCTTTGATCAGTGTTACTCCAATAATAATCGGTAATTAAAAAAAAGATTCTTATAAGCCATTGAACAGTAACCTGTTATTTTTAACAGTTATTTTAAAATAATAGCAACAGTTCCAATTGTTACTAAAAAAACTGTTTTGCCCATCTCTAGTGCAGACTCAATGCAGAAAGCTATAGAGGCAGTTAAAAATAATGAAATGGGCTGGTTATTGGCATCAAAATAATTTAGTATCCATCAAGCAAAGCTCGGAATGTATGCTTTGAGTGGTAACAAAACTTTGGAGTCCAATTCGAAAGGTCTTGGATGTTAGAAATGTGCCTTTCCATCTGATGTAGAAAGGTAATTAGTTCAGCATTTGAAATTCATTGAATCTCGTTTGTCTGGATTAAAACTTGCTTTTCAGTTGGCTGAAAAAAAAACGGTTTCGTTCATAGATTTAATCCACAAAAACAAAAAGCTGGGAAAGAATGGATGGAAGGATTTCTGAGACGAAATAAAGATATATCTGTACGCAAACCTGAAGCTACTTCAGCCGCACGTGCTCGGGCTTTTTTAATCGGCCTCAGGTCCAAACGTTTTTTCAGATGTATGGAAAGCTGCTGAATTCTGTAGACTTTAGAACTTATTGAATTTGTACTGCTGACGGATCAGGCCTATCTACAGTACAAAAATCTCAAAAGATATTGACTGCTACTGGAAGGAAGCAAGTTGGCGTTATAAATAGTGCAGAGCATGGAACAAACATGCGTTTGTAATGCGTTTGTGCCGCCGATGATGATATTTCCGAGGAAAAATATGAATATGAAAAATGAACTGGTCGACGAAGTTCCTCCTGGTACTTTAGGTGTTTAGGTTAACATTTCCAAAGATTTGTAAAAGCAGATATTGAATCTATTGAGATATTGAAATGGTAATTTTGATTGTCCAGGGACATGCTAGTGATAAATGGATTGAAACTTTAGAATATGTGAAAAGAAAACGATATTCATATTATTTGTTTACCTTCATATTTCATTCATCGCATGCAGCCTCTTGATGTTTCTTTTTCGCGCCTTTAAAATTTTACTTTAACCAAGAAATATCCAAGTGGCTGAAAGCACATCCAGGAGATGTTGTTACACACAGATTGCCGGCCTCTTCAACGAAGCATACGACATGGCAGTTATAGTGCAAAATGGTTGTCACAGATTTAAAATGTATGGTATGGTATTTGGCCTCTAAATCCTGAAATACTTTCCGATTATATATACCGTCCATATAGTACACTTCCAATGAGCGACTTCACCAACAAACGACTTCTATTCAAATTTCCATTGCTGCACCACCTACAGAGCAACAATACGATTCATTTTTGCTTCCTGTAACAAACGTTCTTCAGGTTACTGCGACTACACAACCTCAATTTCAGTTACAGAGATTCCGTGCCGTGATACCTAACGAAAATAATCAGCTGAAACCCGACAATTCTTCCCAGGTTCCAGCAGCAAACACTAATCAAGAAGTTGTTTTAACCGCTCTTTCAAATCAAAATCATCCATCTGCTGCTAATAAAGAACATCAATCGTCCTCTTTTCTTGATGCCCTTATTGGGAATATTTCTTCAGCCGCAAAATTATGTTATATTAGGGGATAAGGGAAACGTAAACCAAAGACTCGGTAGACCTCTTAACTTCTACTCCTAATATGATATAAATTAGTACAAAGCTCCTCCAGCAAAGAGAAGACAAAACATAACTAAAAAGTTATTTGAAAATGGCAGTGAAGAAGAAAATTTTCCTAATAACAATGAATGATCATTTATCACGATGCAACTCTGGAGAAGACTAGTTACGGTAAATTGTTGGCATTGGGTTCACGTTTCTTGCTCTGGCGTTCCTAGAAGAACCAAGTGCTTCATTTGTGAATAATTGTATAGTTTTATCATTATGTCATAGTTATGTCATTTTGTCCATATGTAATATGTTATTTTGTCCATAGCAAATAGACAAAATGGATTTTGGCTGATCTCAGTTAAACTAAGAATATATTTTTTTCTTTTATTTTTATCCCATAAATGTTTGTTAGTTTCAATAAATAAAAAACCAAAGATGAATAGTATAGAATTTGATTGTGCTATGTATTACCAATAAAGAGTTATGACACAAAAACAAAACCATAAGTCATTTTGTACGTATTTCCCTTACTGGCAATAATTTTGTTTTTTAAATTTTACCTCGTTTGTAACTGATTCGAAAATATATCTTCCTTAAAATTATTCCCACCTTACATCCAAAAGAACAAAATTACCTCTTTATGTATGTACATATATTCGTACCACTTAATCGACTTGTTTGTTAGCCTCATTTGCTATTCAAGTCTTCCAAATCCATTTCACCTTTAATGCATCCACTCGAAGATTAAGTTTCTCTTACGGGTCCCTTTGTTATTCTGAAAGCATCATCAAAAATTTAATTTGATATGAAACCGGATATTCCTTGCCGTTTGATGTCAAGTTACAAAGCGAATGGCTCTGTTGTATCGGAAGTCTTTAAACAAACAATCGAAGGCGAATCTCTTTTAACATTCAATTTTCAATTGCACACTACCACGAAAAGAACTAAATCATTTTTTATTTTAGACTTACGGTATTCAAAGAAAAAATTTAATAATGTACTTAATACAAAACCTATTTTTTAATATAATTGTTTTAAAGTATTTGGAAACTTGGGCCGAACTTTTTAAATCGCGAAACGGGAAACCTCTAAGGTACATTTTAAAACATTTACATAATTTACAAAATAAGACTCGTTTCAATCAACAGTCTCAAGCAATTCCTTTCCACGCCCATGCCAGTTGTTCTAAAACACAAAAAAAATAAACAGTCTCATTTTAACACCATTCAAATTAATAATTACTATGCTGTATACAGGATGTTGTAGTTTAGTTGCAGTAAGTCTTGGAATTACTTGGAAAAACAACACGTCACTAAGCCAATTTAATGGCCCAGTTTCACCGTATTTTGTGTACAATAAAGATGACAATCTCCAAATATTAACAGTTCTACCTTCTCATTGTTCATTCTAAAAGAATACGTCAATGAAATAATATTTTTTAATGAAAACTTTTCTGTTCTTTCTGATAGTACAAAACGATATTATTGCTTATTACAAATAACTGAGCTGCTTCTTGTCCTGGAGGTTAAGTTGACCCGAAGGCCCTGACTTGTATTCGCTGATTTTTTCGAACGTCACGACAATGTCGCTTGTTCGAAGGGTTTTAGCTGCCGTCCTTTAGGCATGGAGGTGGTGACCGAAGAGGATGGTCATAACGGGGCAACGGCCGGCAATGAAGCTGCCGTGGCTCTGATTAGCGGATTGTCCGAAAGGGACGCCGTCGCTAGGAATTTGTCCAGAAGTCTGGACAGGAATGTCTGAATCACTGGTGTGTCAGTTTCCCGATGGATTTGCGCATTCCTTACAAACCATGGGGCACCTACTAATGTGCGAAGAACACGTGACTGGAACGATTGCAGAATTGCAATCGACGTTGGGGGGAGGTACGGGAACCAGGCCTGAGATCCGTAGATGAGGACGGATCGGACCATGGTTTTATACAAGGTTAATCGGATGTTCAGCGAGAGCTTACTTTTGCCGTTCATTAGGGGGTAAAGCAGACGAGCCATGGCTCTTGCTTTCCCGGTTACCTTCTTTAGGTGCGGCACCCACGTGAGGGCCCAAATAACTGAGTACCATCTTCTTTAAAGGCACCAGTATATCATTGGTATCTACAAACATAATATAGAATATAAACAACAATTCATCACAATCAAATAAAACAACAATTTCTAGCAAAACGCATTGTGTCAATTCAATTTCCTATCACTGTTTGGAGCAACTGCGGTCTTATTGGTCAACTTGCTGACTTCCAAAGCATCAATAGTTGTTGGTTTATCAGCATAGACCAAAAATTTAATGCAACCCCAAAGAAAATAATCCAAAGGCGTTAAATAACATGACCTTGATTGCCAATCAACAGATCCGTTTCTTGCAATACGTTTCTCACCGAATGGTTCACTCAATAAATCTATTGTTGCATTGGCTGTATGACATAGATCTCTTCCGGATTAATATCACTCAAATTCATAATTAAATAATCATTGGTCATCGCTGGGTAACGTTCCCATTAATGATGACATGTTTTTAAGCAATGATGCCACTGGCGAACAATTCGCACCATACGGTGCAGTTTTTCTGGATACAACAGAAATTATTGGATGATTTGCGGATGCGGAAATATTGTATTTAAATTCTGCGTTAAGTCGTAATTTACTTTGAGCCTATTCACCGAACGTAGAACACAAACAATGGTATTGCGACTTGAATTCTTGGATAAGCTGGATGTTGTAAGGCAGCAGACCAAGATCAACATTGCGAGCAACAGCGACCATATTTTCTTCGAAACGCACAGTTTTTTTGCTTTGTTTTTGTACTAATATCGAGCAGCGTGAAATGTTTTGGAAATTTGTCGATAATTCGGCGAATACATCACTCGGTTGGGCAATTATGTGCGTCATAAAATTAAGTTTTAGTTCTGGGCCGTGAAAAATCGAAAGGCGGGACGCGGGTTGAAGACCCCTGTTATAGAGCAACCTACGTACAGTTGACCATGTGAGAAACATGGCGTGCCTAAATTTATTATTGGGATGTGAGGAAACAAAACTTGAGGAAACAACACTGATAATAGTAACCTTGATTATATTTTTCCCAGCTCTGTAATGCGTAATCTTACCTTAATTAACATCTATGCCTTGAGGCATCCATGTTACGCATCTGCAGAACTCCAGTTTGTGGGACGGTGCTTCCTGATATCTCCAAGGAGTTTAAAACTCAGTTTTTTTATATTTTTTTAGTTATATTTTTATGTTTTAAGCGAAATCAACCAAAATATTTGAATGATAGGCAAATAAATGGTTGCGGTTATATGTATTAATTGATTTTTTTTAATATATGTTTAAATATTTTTATATGTTTATATAAAATGAAGTCAGTTTATTACCATGTATGATTTTTTTATTTCTAACTTAAATATTAAAATCTGGAGTATATATATATATATATATATATATATATATATATATATATATATATATATATATATATATATATATATATATATATATATATCTGTTACATTCCATCAACCCCCTTCGGTAGTTGATTCGTATAAACCCTCCTACTTAGGAAACATCTGCGATGCCTAAGGAACATTCTTTGTAAATATCAAAACGGGAGTACACGTATCTTTTACGCCCCTGCAATCCCCCTTAGGAGTTGATTCTGATGAACTCTACTCCGTAGCGAACATGTCGGACGCATAAAGAACATTCCTGCCAAATTTGAAGTTTATATATATATATATATATATATATATATATATATATATATATATATATGTAAAACATAGCCCGAACTTCATAGCGTTATAAAAAGTATCCTATTCCATGACATAATCTATCTGTTCGACCGGGATTGAACCACAAACATACTTGCACATTTATAATATTAATATCACATATATTTTTTTTCACACAGTTGTGGTAAGAACTCCAAGTATCCGGGTGTAACCAAGAATACTTGGGTGTCTACTGACGGTCAAGGGCGCGTCTGACTATTCCGACTGTTATATTATTGCTAAGCAGTATATTACTGCTTTTTGCATCCACACTACTGTCCTTTTTGTGATACCTAGTTGTTCAAGATTCTGTATTAGGGATTTGTGCACTAGACCACTAGCGCTCACCACAAATGGAAAGATATTAACTCTATCTAAGTGTCATATATCTTTGATTTCAAAAGCCAGATCTCTATATTTGTCAATTTTTTCCCTATATGCTCGCTGTATATTGTCATCTAAAGGTACAGAGAAGTCAACTATTGTGGCTTTATTAGCTTCTTTCTAGTAGAGCACTAAATCTGGTCTATTTGCTTGCACCGTTCTGTCAATTCGAATCTGTAAATCCCAATATAATTTAATGTGTTGATTTTCTAGAACAGGTTTGGGAGCGTATTGATGATATGGTGTGAATGTTGTTAGTAATCCATTTTTCAGATAGGTCCAACCCGATTTTAAATGTTGTATCGATTCCTCGTCTTTATCACCAGTCACCTCGTCTTTATCACCAATATTACTTTATCGCCAGTATCTGCATTTGGAAGTTGGTACGTTTTGTTTCATGATGACTCTAACATAATTTCTCGTGGGTACAACCTGATTCAGTATTGCCATTATAAATCCTTCTGTTTCTCCAAAGAGATATCCTGAGGTTAGATAGGTACTTGTAGCCTTGGAATCAACTTGTTCTTGATTGTTCAGAGTAGCATAGTGCCGTCCATGCTAGGCTTTGTTGCTCCACTTGGTTTTCATTATTTCAAATGCATTTTCCGCTTCCGGTTGCGCCGGTTCGGCCAGCCGAAGAGGAGTGTACTTTTTATCCAATACTACAGCTGCTCGAAGTATGGGTGAGTGTTTTCTATAAAAGTAGTTCTTCAAAGTAGGCTTTGACATTCCCTTTCGTGTATCACTTCTAAACAACCCAGCTCTCTACCGCCTTCCTCTCTTCGTAGATAAAGTCGCTCAATTGTAGCATTGGGATGATGCATTCTGGCTTTTGTAAATGCCCTTCGAATTTTTCTGTCTAATCTCTGCAGGTCTGTCTTTAACCATTTTAATGTTTCAAATGTGTAAGTGATAGATGGAATTAACCACATTTAGTAAACCACAAAGTATTTAGATTTTGTTCCTTCATCAATTCGAATGTGTTACGTCATGTCGAAATTTACCAACAGCTAATTTTGGCCAAAATTATTCTATTAAATTTAAATTAACATACCTTTCCTCCGGAAAAAAAATGATTCGAATGAGTTCTGCAGTCAATGCAACCTAGGGGCTGAGATAATAATATTACAAAATTGACCGAAATACACTCAATCATTTCTCTCTAAAATGTAACATCGTCATGTGAATCGATTTTTTTTTTGTAAATTGTTATTTTATCGAACAAAAGTGTTCCAATATAATATTGAATCGGAACAGTCTCTAGAAGTAAAGGCTGATACCAACAAAAAATCTGATTTTGAACAACAGAATCAAACAGTTTTTACTTAAAACGAGAGTAAGTAGAGAGTACAGTCATTTTGGAATCAATTTTTTTAAATGAATGTATAGGACAAATTCAATGTTTAAGTATTTTATATTTTCAATGTTTAAGTTTCTTAAAATCATTGTGCCAAAGCCAAACGTTATTTTCCCCTTAACACATTGATTTATTTTGTGAGTTTTTCCTGTAGTTCACAAATTACCGTATAATTTTTTAAAAATGTTTATATACTCATCTACATATTCAGTTGAAAACAAAACGTGCCTTGAGGGGATATACAGAGCTTAAAACTTTTCCTGGTAAAAAGTTTGCTTTTTGTTAAAATAATCCGCAAAATTATTTCCGAAAAAGAGCTATTATTTCGCTTGCTCGGTTCGTATGCGGAAGCGCACTTTACAGTGATCGATTTTTCATTTAACCGAACGTTGATCTTATGCACTTGAAACAAAGACGGGCCTAATCAAATACCACTTATCAAAGATGCGGTGAGTTTTAATACAAGAAAAATGCATTATTCACTTTAAAAGAAAAATATAAATTTTATCGGGTTGTCCGGAAAATTCGTAAGGATTTTTTAAGAGAAATGGAAACGCTAACATTTATATAAATATTTATTTAATCCATTATGTAATTACTATTATTACGTACAAATTTTCCAACGTAATAGTGACATAATAAGATCTTCTAAAGCTACGGTTTCCTAAGAAACGGCAGACGTAAGAAAATGGTCGAAAGAACGGTGACAAGAGATGTCCACTTAAAAAATTACGGTCAACGAACAGTGAGCGTACTGTGGTGGAGAATGAACGATCTGGATATAACGTTAGTACTATATTTGAAATTTATTTAGTCATCGGAAATAAAAACTATCGTTTGGAAGAGAGTGAAATGTTTAGAAATGGTGTTACAGAAGATGCATTTCGAAGTTTTTGTTTCAAGTGGGCTTTTCTATAGTATTTGCTCTTCACATTACATGAAGTTTCATTATTTCTTATAAAATCAATCAATATTTCGTCATCTTCGTTGACACAAATCACGTTTGCACTCATTTTATATTTTAATATAGTGACCGCTACACTTGAAAAAACGTTCCAGGAGTATTCGTCACCGCTATGACGGCCGTTATCCAAATGGCGGTACCGGTATTTACAACCAACGCTCTCTAGGAAACCAACTCTATCTGGTTTGTATAGCCAACGTTTTAGTGAGGTCATCCACCGCTATATTACGGACGCTAGATAACGGCACGCCTTCTTAGGCCGATCGAACCTCTACTAACGCAATGGTAGAACAATAATGCCTTTTTGCCAAAAATTAGCATATTTATTGCCAAAAAATATTACCAGGTTGTTTTTTGAATCTTCTTCCGAATTAAAAGGTATCCCATTTAAATTATTTTGGAGATAGTGCAATAGATGGTAGTCCGATGGTGCGATGTCCGGTAAGTAGGGTAGATCGGCAAAATATTCCAATTCATTCACAACAATTTTCGCAGGGTCTTAATTGAAACGTGTGATCTTATATTGTCAAGATGAGATACAACGATTTTCCTGTTTGTTCATTCTTCAATTGCGGCTTTCGGCCGATCTTATTGTAACAATTAGAGGTTAATGTTGATTGTTTCGTTATGTGGAAGAAGCTCAAAGTGTATGGATCCCTTCCAGAGCATAATGTTCTTCGGGTGAAGGCCGCCTCTCGCTTGAGGCGGTAAAACCGCTTATCATGGCAAATCCAATGATTTTTTATTACACCTTGTTATACGTAATCCACTTTTTATCACTAGTTATCAACCACTTCAGAAATGGGATCTCAGGAGTTTTTCAGCAAAAGAAGAGTTTCAGCCCCTCAGAATTCGTAAGTACACCTCGTATCGGAGACGTACTCATTTTTTTTCAGATGGTCAAAATGTGTGTATATTGTGTGATTTGGGTATATATTTAAGTTACCGAACCAAACTAATCTTCTCCATAAGCGGCTCAAATCTTGTTTTTGTTTGGACAGTTCTTGCTCTTTTTTGTTCGACCGACATTTTTAATTTGAACTGAAGGCAAATCAAAGCAAATTTGAACTTAAGTATTGTAAGTACTACATGAATCAATAACATGAAAATAAATAATACCAATCCAATTCAAATTTTTGTTTAGAAGCGTTAAAATAGCAACTAATCGAAAATCCCTACCAAGTTTCCATACATCCCGATACTTCAATTTGCCTTTTAAATTAAATTTACGTAACATCTACTACAACAATACAATTTTTCTATGGCAGCACAGGTCAACAAATTTCAACTTTTTTGAGGTAACAATGTATTTTGTCGTCCTACAAAGAAAACTGATAGGCTAATTACTCTAACACGTACACTTTTTTGTTACAGGGGGTCGATGGTGGGAAAAAAAGGAGACGGGATATTTTTACAATCTAATATTTGTTTAATATAAACATTTAAAACATATAACATCTATACAAGGAGATTACTGAGGATTGTAATGTTGTATGTAAATAAAAAAATATTATAACATAAAATCAATTCTTCTATTAGAACCTTTGGTGTGACACACTAAACTTGAAAAGATTTACCACTAAACACCAAATCACTTTTTTTTTAACTGCTCGACGCACTTTTCGCTAACCATGTTAGCATCATCAAGAGATGATTTATATTTATTTATGATTTATATTTATTTATTTGAAAATCCCTACCTAGCGAAGCGTGTAAAAATCATGAACCGTGAAGTTTACTAAGCCTTATATTAATAATTGAAAAAGTTGACTGAACGGGATAGGTCCTTTATCTCGGTTCATGATTTTCTTACATTTTTCTATTTGAATGCTTTCATATGAATCCAAAGCCCTATTATTATTAACACTTTTAATTAGTCTTAAATTACTAATATCTATACAGTGGTCGGGTTCGATTGGATGTTGGGCAACATAAGATTTTTCATTTCTCTCATATCTAATGAGGGCAATATGTTCTTTATATCTTGTCAATATGGATCTTTTTGTTTGCCCAATATACCTTCGATCACAGTCTTGACAACTAATTTCGTAAATCCCCGACTTTTCTTGTTGCTCTACTTTATCTTTTGGATTACCCAGAACTTCTCTTAATTTATTATATGATTTATACACAACCTTAATGTCCACTTTTTTCAAAATTTTGTCTAGCCCTTTTGTTAATTGGGCATCAAATAGTATTACCATGAATTTCTTTGTATTATTATCCTTTTGAAAAGTTGAAGATTCTTTCAATAATTTTCTGAACTTATGTTTTCTAATTAATTTATCTACAATGTTCTTATTATAACCATTCACTTCAGGTACCTAATTTGGTGTTTAGTGGTAAATCTCTTCAAGTTTAGTATAATATGAGATGTCATACAGCAACAAAAACTTTAACTTTTTCTGCTTATGTTCTGTAGAATCATCTCTTTTTAAAAACCAGCAGTAGTCGCCCAACATAGATGGGTTCTAGCGTTTCTGCTATCTTGCTTCTATCGTTCCGATATTCTAGTAAAACCTATCTCCTTGTTTATCGCTTACTGCACCTATATTTTCCGGAAAAAATCCAAATGAGTGTATAAAAAATGCAATTTTAAGGACATGCGACCCCTTAGTATTTCATAGGCTTTCAAGTTCATATTTCAAGTTTTCATATTTCTTGTTGAAATATTTCTTTTAGGTACTTGAAACCATTACCTTCCTTGTCCATGGCTTTGACAAGTTTTTCATTAATATATGCTTAATATGGAGATGCGGAAGAAACACCTTTTTTAGGTTAACAGCCAGGTTCAAAAGAAGTTCTATGAGGCCAATCTTTCTCACTGTAATATTATTTTGTTTCCCTATTGTCCCATAGACACAAAAACCAATCCTGGCAAATCATAGCAATACAACTTTTACTTTTAACTTTTAAATATCCAGAAATATTCAACTGATTCTGTTCATATTTAACGCGATTTAGTATGGTTACTAAGTTGTCATAGGTTTCTTTCATTGTCAGTGAATGAGCTAAAGCAATATATGGGTTTTTGTTTCCATTATGAACCAAGACTACTTTTTGGCTGTATTTCGAGGAACCTATAAAAATACGCTACTTAGAAGGTACATGTTCCATAATAAGCTCATTCTTTAAACTATTAATATTATAACAGACACGTAGCGAATTTGCTATTTTATAAAACTTGAAAATGTTACATTCTTACAAATACTTGCTTTTTTATCTAAGTGGTTTCACTGTTGACGTCTGGAACCAAAAAGTTCCGATTTTTGTTTTGGAAAACCTAGATCACGTACCAAATCATTTAATTCACGCTGAGTTAGTTAATAAGTTAGGTTCATTGGTAGTTGATAAAAATATTGGGTCACAGCTTAGGAAGTTTGGATCAAATACTAATGAAGAATTAGTATTACCGGAAAACATCTTGTTCATGCTTAAAGGCGCAATCGGTACCGGTAGTTCGTGGCTATGAGAAACTGGCTTAAGTGCAGAAGGCAAATTTTGATACTGATTTTTGTCGCTTTGTTTTTTTGAAATATCTTCTGTTTTAGTGATACAAAAGTAGCAAACACTTACATGCTCAATAGGTCCTTTCCAAACCATAGGAACAGCAAACAGCAGAGAATGTTTCTTGCGATGCATCAACTGCACTAAACTTACGTGACAACTCACACAGCAAATATGAGGAGACTAACTTCTATGTTGGTCTCCATTTTGCCACTTAACATAAAATATAAGCTTTTCTGACTTCCTCGGAAATAGGTCGAGTGTGTGAATTTAAAATAAATAGTCCGCATATATAACAAACCTTATCCGCTGGATTTTTGTAAAATCGATGACTAGAACTTGCCATTTTATATCAAATCGACTTAAACACTTGACTGCACTGTAAACGAGACAGAAACAAACTAAAGTACAGAAAAGAATAAACTGCCCTTAAAGGTTCATAGAATTCTGTGAAAATACTCCCTCTATTGTCTTGTAGTAATTCTTACATTGTCCAGTTGAAAGTCAGATATAAAGGAGAAGCAGGTACTTGAAAATGGAACGCGCTAGGCCATTTCTGTGGAAAAGTGTTTTAATAACTACCTAATTAAAATGCAGAAAGAATATTCTCATCAATGTTACAAGAATCATGTCGACATGTGTAGAAATCAATCATTACATATATTTTCTCCAAAGTTTCAATTTTCAGCATGGAGCAGTACTGTCGTTTTTATAAATTCGGTCGTACCACATAAAAAAAAACATTTTCTCTGAGTTAAAATTATTTTGGTCAATTCTGCTTTATATATCTTGTTTTTTTATTAATTTGTACTTAACTATAGTAACAAAATCGATTATTTATAGAAATTTTATTTAGCTGAGGTGGCCGATACTTGAACATTTATTTTAAATAAATGAACTAAGATTTATGTCCAATTTATAATTATATTCAAAAATTGTTTCGAAACAGTGTGCTTTATTCAAATACAAAAATACAATATTATAGTATATTACACCCATTGCTACTAAATCACAAGCTTATATCACAACAAGTGTTCGGGAGTCCCTTGTTCAATGTATAGATGTGTAATATAAGTTCAATAAGGGCGAACTATTTCGACCTACTTGGTCATTTAGTAAAATAGCCTAAACTTCAAGTTCCAAGTTCTTTAAGAGATCTAGTTTTTAAGATTTATTTTCATTACATTGAATTCTAAAGTTTTCGTTAAAAGTATGATATTCTGAAATTATATGGTTAGTATGATGGAAATCGTTGTATTCTTTAATATAACTTCTTTTATGTTCGTAACAGTTACACGCTATCCTATCTAACTTAACATTCAAAATGATATGAAACTTCGGTCAGATATCAAGGATAGTCATATCAAATTAAAAAACAAATGGTTGATCGATAAGTAAAGCGATCTACATTTTAAAATAAACGTCACCTTAATTGTCAAACATTGTAATATTGTATTTATTAAATAATTCGAAATATACTCCGTTACAGAAAAAAATATTATTTTTTAAAGATAACGACTGAAAGATAACATTGGTATTTTTGTAAACATTCTTCTAATCGTGACCACACATTACTAATTACATGGTGCAACATTTCTTCTCGAACTCGGAATATTTCATAGTTGTTACTGTTGAACGCTAATTATTTCATTGAATAAATTCAGGATGAAAATCCAGGTTCTGAAAAACCTTTCGCAGGATTAAAATGTCAACAAGATTGGAAGATATTTTTTACTTTTTGGGATGAACCCTCGTTTTCTAGAACATGTCATGGAATGTACTTGGAATGAGTTTTCGATTTTTGTATAAACCCCGAAAACAAAGCACCAGCAATGCCTCACTACGGCCAAAAAATAACAAAAGCCCATCAAAAATTAAAAGTATGCTGATTTGATTTTGAAAAAAAAATCGGTTCTCGAAAATAATTGTTATGGGCCACCAACTGATTCTAGGGAGTTCGTACTGAAGTGGCTTCAAATGTGGATCTGTCTCCTCTCCAAAAGCGAGGTCAATAATATTGCCAAATCTAAACCACCGGTTAGTTTATTACTTTATTTACACATCTCGTAAATATCGTGAAAAAACTCGCTTTACTACTACCTAACATACGCGTGAGAAATTTGATACTGAAAATCACCAGTTTCTCTGCCACATCTCATATTATCATAGCATACTGTTTTAAATTTTACAGACATGACTTTATCAAACACTTGTTGCTTTTCCACTCATTTAAATTTAAAACTAGACTCATTTTTATATCGTCTTGGTCTAAGATAATCACAAATTATTTTATAGTTATTTAAAGAGCTAAATACCAAATAAAATGTTTATTACCTTTACGTCGTTAAGACCGTTTGGAATAGAAGTGGCAAGTTTAGATATGATTTTTATATGATAAAACATTTTACATGTATTTTACATTAATTTTTTGGAATTTGATTCAAGTTTTATTTTGCTTACTAATCTAAGTCGCTAGTTAAATGTAACATAAGAACGATATTTCTATATAGCGCTATTGCTTTCTTCATTTAGGTTGGTTTAACAACTAGAGCTACAGCTTAACCGCAATCAAACAGTGATGATATAGGAACCCACGTAGAAGGAACCAGGAACCACGTAGAAGACATCTCAGAAGTCATCCGCTAGATTACAGACTTAACTGGGGGACGATTCGTTCTTGGATCTTATAATCTTGCATATATGATAGATATAAACATATTTATAAACAAATTACATCTTTGGGCGAGCAGGAGTCGAATATGTATCATTACAGCCATTTCTCGATGGAGACGGAAACTGAAGCAGGTCATGATCCAATAGGGCTACAAAATCACTAGAAGAAACTAGAAGATCGTTATTGAGCAACTGGAAGACTAGGATTCACATATACCTTCTGTCAATGCAAGTTTGGGGTAAGCAGTTTAATCTACGATGTTCACCCATAAAACTGATATTCAACTGCATTTGATCCCAGGCATGTCTGGGCAACAAAAATTAGCATCAATAATAATAGATTAGTATAGATCACTACAACGGTCTGACTCGATAACCATCTGACGCTGATGAGGAAGTTCATCTAACGAAGGTATCATGAAGGCGGGGA
Organism: Cosmopolites sordidus; assembly: GCA_031761425.1. NCBI lineage: Eukaryota > Metazoa > Arthropoda > Insecta > Coleoptera > Curculionidae > Cosmopolites > Cosmopolites sordidus. The sequence goes on along the minus strand of JARFXV010000479.1, from coordinate 68,012 downwards.
TCCCAACTAGTCTTGACCTGAGCCCCTCTAAGTGGTGTTGGACTTGTGAGGGTAGCGGTTTTCGAAGCATATTCAGAACACGGACAGCGTGAATCCGCGAGCCAAATGGGCGAATCTAAGTCAGATTCATACTGGTTATGTACGTTCGTTGGTAATAATAAAAATCATAACAAGTCAAATTAAATAAGGAAGATATATTACTTGGTAAACTGACTTCAGATAGGCAACAAGATCAGAAACTTTGTTACAAGGATGCTCTCCATGGAACCTTCAAGAGCGTTAACGGAGACAACCATTAATTTTCTGTTATTTTGCACTGCTATGAACACTAAAGAAAATATATTACTTTCATCATACATCGTTTTACTGTTTAAAGCAAAGAAAATATCTATATATGTTTATAAAATATATATCGAAAATATGATGGTAATTCTCTGCAATGAAGTGGCTAAAATATTCTCCCAAAAATTACAAAAAATACTTATTTTTTTATCGAAAAATTTTGAGAAATAAACACCACTAAAACTACTACACCACTACTAACACCACTATTACCACTAAAAACCAATACCGATTGGTAAAAAGATGTGTCGTGTATAATAAAATCATGTTTAAAATGATGGATTTTGGTTTTTGATGGACAAAAATTCCTCCCAAACAGAGCAGCATACTGTTACAGCATTTTAGACAGTTAATACAAGCGCAAAATCGAAATAGTGGTCCATGTGGTTATTGCGATCTCCAATTGGATATAAATATACTAAGGAAATGATTACTTTTGAAATAGTTATATAATTTTGTGATAAAAAATAGGTTAAAGATAATGAGAGTTTAACGATGAACATCAATAAGTTACTTTGAAAGTGGAGTTGAATGCGAAAAAAATTTTATACTATATGTTCAAAGATACAAAAATATACAAACTAGAAGAAAGTCGTCTTACATTACGGTAAGGCTAGATCGTTAAACTCCATGAACTATAGGGAGCAAATTATTAAATGTTAGCTGAGATAAATTATGCTCCATTAACCTCCTCTTCCTCCCTATTGATCCGAATATATTCATCATCAATTAAATTGATAGAAATCAGTTTGATACTTTTCATCTGCATTATATGCAAAAATTCTCATAAAATAACTAGTTTTTTAGAGAATAGTTATGAGAGGTGAACAATGGATATATTATTATAAAGCAGGGTATTAAAAAACTATGACAATATAACCACGAACCACCTCAAAATACATCGAAGGTGGAATTGTATCCTAGGAAGATTTTGCTCTTCAAGTGCATACACACAAAATATTCAGAACTGGCAAATATAAAGAAGTCATCTTATATTATGCTTTTACTAGACCTCATATACCACTAAGTATCTAGAGAATATTGTCAATTGGCATGTGTTGTTTGGAATGTATTATTCGCCATGTATACAATTCCGGACATATATCGGACAAGAAATAAACACCAAAAATGTTACAATAGTTTTGCAACTGCTTCAAACATAGTATTGGTCTCAGAAGAAGTGTGTTTTAAATTAAAATACATGAAGCATATAAATTAATAAAGACAAATTTACTTTCGTATCAGTTAGTATCTATCATTCATTTTCTTTACATCACTCACTATCTTATCACTTACTATATTTTTCAGTTTTTGGAATTTTTTGGAATCGAGAATGAAAATATTAAGAAACGTAACAAACAAGCCGAGCGGTAGTAAAAGGAGTTTAGATATAAAGTGCACGCGTAGCATAAAAAGCCTTAACCAGTGTATACGAGCAAGAAAAATGTAATAAAATGAATACATTGCAAGGATGGCAAACAAAAGGATAGCGAGGACTGTAACAGATAATTTGCCTAATGGAAGCAGGACTCTAGGACGCCCAAGAAAAAGATGATATAAGGACTTATTAGCCAGGAGGAAACTAAAAAAAGTCATCTGCCTAATAATTAAAGAAAAAAAAATCTTACATTTTTATACTAAAAATATCGTCTATATCGATTATTGATACTTGCTTTAAACACTTTTCGGGATCATGGTTTGGTGAAAAAGTTCGACATATTTTTCAAATCGATTATAATATGGCAGCGATATGACAACTTTGTTAAAAACATATGCTTCGGCATATTTTTCGAGGTGAATGGGAAGAAAAAATACAAAACAAAATACAAACAGAAAACTTTTACAAAATGTGGGGCGAGATACTCCACAGAGAGCTTTTTGTGTTTGGTGGAAGTTGAGAGTTGAGTTTTCCAAACCAATGATTCAAATTAAGTATACTGGAGAAAAAAATGCAACATAATGAAAGATATATTTTATTGAATTAATTTTGAAATTTTTGTAATACACAGTGATGATACCATGTAATAATAAAAAATTGAGAAATTCGACATGTATGTGATACAACATGTATGTGATACGACATGTATGTGATACAACATGTATGTGATACGACATGTATGTGATACAAAATAATTATAAGTAGGTTCAATATGGTTATAATATAATAACATTCTGTGAGTGTGCGAGGTTTGCATATGTCTTGAGTTTTTTTATCGTTTTTGGTGGTCAGATTGATCCCTCAAAAGTTTAACCAGATGTATTTACATACACTCTCTCTGGTAAGTTACTAGGGGTAACCTACTTCCTAGTATTTTGCCTTCTATATCATAATTCGTAGAGTAATATGTGTATGCGGTTCTGTGGAAAAGCAAATTTCGCCTTTTACCCCGAAACATCTAAACATTCAATGTCCGTCATGATATCTAAACAAAGTCTAGACTCATCAATAAAACAAATACTGTTCCATTCCAGAACCCGTTCAATTCTAGCTCGGCAATATTCTAAGTGCCCCGTGTTATGGTAGTAAGAGAAACTACTCAATAACAATGTTAAGCTATCATTACTATCATCATCAGTATCAAGTATCATTAAACCATCACGCATCTGCAGAATATTTTTATATGGATTTTGTTCAGCGAGAAGTCTAAGATGTTATTCGTTGCTTCGTTGGACTTTTAGGACGATCAGAACCTAGTACTCGTAGCTCTTATCTGTAAACCATTTTTTCCATATCCTCATACGTCTAAAAGCAGCAATATTCAGTTGTCTCGCTATTTCACGAAAACTTTAAACTGTCTCATATGAATAGCTGGTCAACATTTAAATTCGGATAATTACCTTAAACGAAATGATGCATGAAATTGGTATTAGTACTTTTCAAAGAACCACAAGAATATTGCTTAGTTAATACCATATGAAAAATACCTCACGACATGATAGAAACATAATGTTTCATACCATTTTTTTTAAATTTAAACAGCTTAGTTCATATAAAGAAATAAAGTGTGTTTCAGTAAGAGGGTCAGTACTTTGTAACAAATAAGTGGCAACAGTCTTTAAAATGCGAATGTCACTCATAGACTGTTGAATTTAGTAGATTGTCTTAATTCACCATAGAAAAATAAATACATTATTCAACAGCGCGTAGAAATTATTCGTATCTACCATCAAAATGCCTGTTCACTTTGGAGAAAAAGTAATTTTTCCGACGAAGCGCATTTTTGGCTTAATGGGTTTATTTGATTTGAACGATTTGAAATAATATATAACGATAATTAAAGGATTTCGGTCATTGAAAATCCTCATCTGATTCAGAAGTTACCTCTTTACATCTCAAAAAGTCACTGTTTGGTGCGGTTTTTGGGCTAAAGAAGTAATATAACTTTTTTTAAGACGATGATGAAAACTGTGTTACTGTTAATAATAAATGCTATAGGAATGTGCTAACAAAATATATTTGACCTACGCGAGTTGTCACACAAGTCGGTGCGACGTATCATACATCTCATCAAACAATCGATTTTTTGCAAGAAAAGTTTTCTGGGTGCATTATTTCGCGAATTGATAAGATTAACTGGCCATTAATATTATGCGTCTTAGTGTCAAGTCCTTAGAAAAATTACCGGATTATCACTTCTAGTTATCATTGTGCCCCATATTTAAGTTTTAACACTCTTACTGGACAAACCTTTATAAAAGTAAACAAGCAAAAAGTGTATCAGTTTTGTGTCCAAGATTTACTATACTATGACTATATTGTTAGTTTAATTCAAATATGTTATGTGGCGGCGGGCATTTTTGCTGCTCACTATATTGATATTGCAGAATATTAACCAGCATTAAAATAAAATATATTATCGATAAGAGGTGGGTCGTTATTTAAAAATGTGTTATTTTATAACTGTTATTTCATATTAACATTTAACACTGTTATCGATGTTAAGAAATAACAGGTACACTGTTAATATTACATGGATTTTGGTAATCGCTGCTGCCGCGTCCCCGCTTCCAAACGAAATAACAAATAACAGATAGACAGACAAAAACAGAGAGCGCATTTAATAACCGATAGAAAATAACAGTCGTGGTCGTAGCTCTGCCCTTGTTCGTTATTGCCACCTTTAGCAATCTTATAAAATAACAGGAGTGCGATGTAAGCGGTCGACATTGGGCAGCGTTATTAATAAAGTTGAGTGAGTCGCTGTTTCGAGAAGAACATTAGGAATAAGTTTAGTTTTATATTGTTAATAAACACTTTGTATTAATAATTTGTTTAGACATTTACATATATATTTTATATATAATATCTAATTTATCTACCTATTTGAGTAATAAAGAAAGCCCTCGCATAGTCCGTTGCCAATATTTATACATTAAAATGACTAGAGAACATTGGATATGAGCAACTAAGCAAATGTCTGCATATTTCACATTTATACATTAATAACATTTCAATGGTCTATTTCAAGATTATTTGTACTAGAACAATCTTCAAAATAAAATGTGTATTAAAATGTATATAATGTATATAAATAAAATGTTATTCAAAATAATAAAATATATATATATATATATATATATATATATATATATATATATATATATATATATATATATATATATATATATATATATATATATAATTATATATATATATATATAATTATATATATATATTACTATAAAAGTTATAAAAACTAAAAATATATAAGAAATAGGAATATTAAAAAATAGCAATAATATTACGTTATTGTAACTTGTGTTACAATAATTACTAAAATTAAAGGGCTATATCTATTATCTAACGATTTCTGTATTGTGGCTATACATCTACTTCTTTTTCATATAATTAATCTGTTCTGTGCACATATTGTACGATTGTATTTTGTATTATGCATTTCATTTAACAATTTATAGAAACGACATAAAGTTGTTATATTAGAAATTATTGTTATATAATATATAGCTCATAAATATAGTTGTAAAATGTATTTAATGAGTTAATGAGTAAAATATCTGTAATGAGCAAATGTATGCGAAATATGACAAGATTTTTAAAATTAGAAAATAACAGTAACCTGTTACTTTAACAGTTATTTTAAAATAACAGTAACACTTCCAACTATTACTTAAAAGTGACAGTTTTGCCCATCTCTAACGTCGATACAGTTTTGTTATTTTTCCAAGTTATTTTACAGCAAACTAAAATCCCGTATCTTCTTTGTTAGTGTTTTTTTTTTGTTTTGTTAATAATCTTTTTGTGTGAAGCCAATATGCGAAACTGAAAGCGCAAACACTTCTATGTTAACAGAAACTAACACCGATTGATAAAGAGATATATCGTGTATATGAAAATCATGCTTAATATTGAGGATGTCAAGCATGATTTGCTAAATCGTACTATTCTTCACCGGGATTGATTCAAACATTCTTATGGTATGTCCACACTTTTTCAACGTTTCCGTTCAACATAAGTAAAGTCAGTTTTTTAAAAATGTTAAAGACATTTTATTTTGTAAGTATCTACTATTAAGTGTGCATTTCTAGTTTCATGGATACATCTGACATTGTCATATTAGTCGGTATGAGTACTGCTATGCTGTTGTTGATAAGAGCACGGAAAAGAAAGGAAAACCACAGAAAATCTGAACCGGGAAAGAAATATTTTGAAAAAAATATATTGGTTACACACTCCATTTACAAATTGTATTATTAAGAAAAGCAATTTAATTTATTAAAATTAAATTGCTTTACTTATTACTTACACCTACTTTACTAAATTAAATTTATAAACTATTGCAAAAACTTGCAGATTATATCAAGAAGGTGAAAGCGAAAACGGAACACGCGCTAGTTCTGCGTCTCTTCGTGCGTCATAACTTTTTAAGTGCGTCCTTGCATGCCTCTAGTTCAACAACAACGCATGCGTCTAACCTTTTAAAAGATGCATGCGTCTTGACGCGCAAAAGATGAGATACTTTTAGAAACGTTGTCAATAAAAATTCCTCCCAAACAGTGCAACATACTGTTAAAACACTTAACACAATTAATATAAGCGAAAAAAATTGTCTTCTATTTTTTAGAGTCATCTTCAATTGGATATAAAAAAACCAAGATGATTATTTTTTAAACAAATAGAAATTTAGTCCTGTAAATTTAATGATAGTACAGCGAGCCATAGACATATGTTACTTTGAAGATGGAATTGAATCCGGAGAATATATCAATCTACACATACATAAATACAAAAAAATACAAACTGGAAACAAGACATCTTACATTATGATAACGCTACATCGCCATGAATGTAATACATCATGAACTATAAGGAGGAAATCATCTTCCATATTCATTCATCATCATCTTCCATATCTTCCATATTCATTGGAACTGGCATCATCCCATTAATATAATTTTGAAAGCAGAGTAAGTAATCCTAAATAAACTTTATATCTTTTATGGTTCAAGATCTGCTATCTACACACAATAATAAGTGATTTGAATACTGTAATGCCATCATAAACCACTTCTATCAAATTAACAAGTTTCATACAAAATTCATTTGACTATAACCTCAAACTATACAGCAACTCAACGAGAACATTCGTACTGAAATCGCTGCATTAACAGCAGATATGTTAACACAAGTTATGGAAAATGTGTTAAAGCACAAAGTTGCATTGCTGATAATGGCTCAAATTTGATTGAAATAATTTTCAAAAATTAATGAACACTAATTTTATACTCGAAATAATCATATTACAGAAAAAAATCTGTCTTGTTATAAATAATTAAAATGGTAACGTAACACCTATCATAATTTAAACCGTATATACTATACCGTAAAAATATCAAAAAATGGAATGTTAACTTTAGTTTTATATAAACCCATTATTTACATTTAGTCGTTTTTTATCCACTAGTCGGAGCTTAGTCTCGGATTACATCATGAAACAAACGTAATTTTTAAACAAACATGTATTATTTGCAAACAAAACATTACAAATATGAACACGCAAAAAAGCTGCATATGTAGATGTATCAAAAAATTTCATTCCCAATAATAATCTGCAAAAACCAAACATTATGTTGTATCCTATAATTCGTCTATGTTGCTGGTACTTGGATTTGTATTCGCTGTGATCGATTTTTCATTTAGGCTAACGTTAATCTTGCATATTTCGAACACGGACGGTTCTAATCAAATTTCAGTTATCCCAGTTGCAGGAGATTCTGATATTGGAAGAATTGCGCTTTCATGAAGCCTGAACTACATGCTATGCATTGTCAAAATGCAACTGTTATCTAATGGATTTTATTTAAAATTATCTATTCTTATATAACCAAACTGAACTGCAGAGAAACATTTTTAGAAAATATAGAGTATAGGAAACTTTTAATTGATTATTACTTTATATACCTACATAATATTTCTTATTGGTATACAGGGTGTATACAGGGACAGTACTTACAATCACTTTCGTAGAAAACATGTCAGAACCTTTTTTATTTTTCTTAACAACTGGTCACATCGCACGGTCTTGCTATTCGATTAGTTGTTCGATCGAATGGAATCCAGTTTTTGATTCGATTGTTAGTTAAGATATTATTTAAAAATAAAATGTAATCATATTTATATCATACGTTTCAGCATAAATTTGGTTTATTTTATAAAAAAAAGAGAACTTACACGTTATTATCGTTTAATGTCAAAGTTGCAATTACTAACACTAATTTTTCATATCATAATAGGTTTTAAACGATTCACGCCACGTTAAGAAACACATGAATAACTGTTTTCCTGTTTATTAAACGAAATGTTCAAAATGCCTACCATTTCAGTCTAAATACGCCTGGCACAAATCTTTTCAAACATGTTTAAAAAGTCCTGGCATATTTCTAAACTAGTCGGCACCAGCAAAAATGCGATGTTGCAAATCATTTTCATAGCTTATTTTAGATTTATAAAACAGATTTTCTTTTCATTTCTTAAAAAAAAAATAAATATTCCTGCCCATCGTTAGAGTAAAACGAATGGGCCAATAAGCTGACCTCACACTATTCCATCCCATTGGATAATCGATAATTTATAATGATATTTCTTTTTGGTAACTGCGTGGTGATTATCATGTGCCCAGCTGTAAAAATTATGAAAATTCCAAATCCCATTCCTCATGAAAGATGCTTCGTCGTTGACAAAATATTGAACAAAATATGGATTACTTTAGTCTTGGCCAATAAACCATTCACAATGCCTGTGAAAAACCAGCGGGTAAGAGTACTTCTTTTTTTATTTATTTATAGTACATGGTTTGGTGTTTAGTACTACATATCTTTGAGTTTAGTGTTTCACACCAAAGCTTCCACCAGCAGAATTAACCTATTCTCTGCATTAAAATTGTCTTTTTCTAAGAAGTTTACCAATCTCTTCCTTGTTGTTCTGCTTCTTAACTAAAATTTCTAATTCCAAATCCAATTTTTACGGCTTGGTTGTTCTTACATATGTTTCAAACTTACAAATGTTCTTACATTTCTGGTGAAATGCTAATATACTACAAGATCAGGAACCACGAAGAGACGAGCTCTTGGTATAAAAGAAGGAAGTTTAAGTTTTCATGAACCAGCGAGATGCTTGGGTATTTATTGTGAGGATATAATACAATGGCCAGTAAGTCTCTGGTCTGACATGTAGATGGCGTCACTTACGAAAAATACCCTTACCAGTAGTCGATTGTGCCAACCTTTAAACGTCATGTGTTGTTTTCATGACAATCTGTCTACTAGTTTCTAAGTTGTTGTGTTTTAAGTGACGTTACTTTTGTTATTTTCAAAACAATGGAAAATTGCATTGCTTTTTGGTGAAAAAAATACCGTTGAAGCAAAACAATGACTTCATAAACATTACCCGGACTTTACCCAAGAAAAATCAACTATAACTGATTGATATACTGAATTCAAACGTGGTCGTACAAGCATAGATGGTGCGGAACGCTCTGGGCGTCCAAACGAGGTGGTTATATCAGATAACATCAGGAAAATTCATAAAATTATTTCGCAAAAAATAAAGCTGCAGGAGTTAGCTGATATCATGGAGCTATCGAAAGGAAGTGTTTATACAATTTCATGAATATTTGTGAATGCGCAAATTGATATCGAAATGGGTACCGAGTTTGCTTACAGCGGACTAAAAACAACAATGAATTGATCATTATAAGCAATGTTTGAAGCTGTTTAAGCAAAATAAAAAGGATTTTTAATGCGGTATAGATGAAACATGGAGCCATCGCTACACTGTGGATTCAAATCGGCAGTCAGCTGTGTGGACAGCAGCCGTGAAAGCCGTCAGTTATGGCCGCTGTATTTTGGGATGCGCATGGGATATTGTTCATCCATTATCTCAAGAAAGATAAAACCATCAATAATGAATACTTGTATAGCTCTATTGGTGCGTTTGAAGGACGAAATGGCAAAAGAAGACTTCAAATTAACAAAAAAACTTGGTGCTGTTTCACCAAGACAATGCACCGTGTCACAAATCGTTGGCAACGATGACTAAATTGCATGAATTGTTCGAATTACTTCGTATTACTTACTCATCCACCATATTTTCCAGATCTGGCTACCAGCGACTATTTTCTGTTCTCAGACATCAAAAAATGCCCGCTGGAAAGAAATTTCGCTCCAAGGAAGAGGTAATTGCCGAGACTGAAAGATATTTTGAAGGCAAAGAGAAATTGTTCTATAAAAAAGGTATAGAAATGTTAGAAAGGCGTTGGAATGATTGTATTGCTCTTTAAGGAAAAAATATTGATGAATAGTGTCGAAATTTGAAAAAAAGTGTGTTTAATTTATTAGACCGAGGACTTATTGACCAACGTGTTAGATAAGATACTTTGATCATCAAAATTATTACAGGAATACCAGATTCTAGTCGTCCTAGATAAATTCAAAGATGTAAAAGTTGGCTTCTCGGACTTCTTATTGTATAAAATTAACGTAAAACTATTTAGGAAGTGTATGATGCTTTTTTGGTAAGACAGTTTCCAGGTTGGCAGTTAATCGATATTTACTTTTCTTGTCATTGGGATGCATGCTTATTGGGTGCTTTCTCTAACAGCACACCATAGTTGTTGTTGTTTAAAATGGTGCCCAGTCAACCTCAAATGGAACTTAGACTGGAATACTATTTGCTTTATTAATGTGTCTAGATTTTATTTAGTTGGTCATGTTGTATGTAGAAAGACCAAATGTTTACAAAATGCAAGTCCAAATTTTAATTTTACATTACATAAACTAAATACAAATAACTATCATCGCAAGAACTTATTGCAAAGGGGTTATGTACTTATAAAGCTGGTTATAGGAATCATCTGAGAAAGTTCAATTGCGGTCCGTTATATAATCGATATATTGCAACCCGCATTAGATCGTTTTTGCATTCAGCTTGATGAGCTAACAGTAAATATTTTAGACATGTTTGAGGAAGCAACACTCGACCGGTCGACGAAATCCCTAGATATATCGCCGAGAGAGTATGAAGGGGATAGTATTAGACGAACTCTGGGGCATTAGCTTATCCCCAGCCACCGGCAACTTACTTAAAGCATGTATACAACTCGCCTGGGATAGCTTGCGACAAAAAACCATAGATCAGCTAATTCAGTTCTCGCCTCGCTTTTTTTTGTGTCAGATCATGATTGAATTTCTTTATTTCTTTTATCATTGCTTAATATGATCATGATGTATACAAAAATTACAAACTTAATACATTGAAATATTGTTTTCATACGGTTTCAAATATTAAAATATAATTAATATAAAATAAAGTTAGTTGTGTACTGAAGAGAACTACAACTTAAGCACATCGAATAATGTTTACGGTGAAAAAACCTCATCAGAAAAAAATATGTAGAACAGATACCGAACTTCAAGCACAATTTAAATCAATATCAATCCTGATATAAAAAAAATGGTAAAAGTAATTTTGAAAAGACTTTTAAAATTGGCAAAAATATTTCGTTTAATAAAGTCGAATTTTTCGCAAAATTGGAGGCAAACTTTTTGACTTATAAAAATTGATTATTGGTGAGTTATAATTATAAAACGTGAGGTTTTGTTGCAACCAGCTTTATTCATGCTCTACATAATTAAAACTTTGTAAAATAGGCAACGATGTGTTTTATTGTCCTACTTAATTGTTCAATGCAGAAAAATAATTTAAGGGCGTGGTATATGCAAACTTTTTTACTAACTGTGTATTATGTATATATATATATATATATATATATATATATATATATATATATATATATATATATATATATATATGGCGGACAGGCGGACCCCCCCCCCCCCCCTGGCGGACAGGTCAAAGCGGAGGCCTCAGACTAACATGATCCAAAATCTGCCAACCCGCATTGGACCAGCGTGGCTGATTACGGTCCATACCTTCAACATGGTATTTCAGTATGTTGAAATATGACAGTACAACCTCAAACACGGCCCTCATTCCCCGGAGGCCAAGGGGCAACTACCTACGGCAGCGGGAAGACCTGCCCCAAGGCAGAGGGTGCTAAGAATCCCCGGGTTAGATCAGGCTGGAATTGGACTTTTTACATTGCAACGTTAAATATACGGACTATGAAAACAGAGGCCCGATTGCAAGAACTGTTAATCGAACTTGACAACATACATTGGGATATTATTGGGCTCTGTGAAACACGAAGGAAGGGTGAAGAGTTAATCAAACTGGAACCAACTGGACACGTACTCTACACTCGAGGTACGGAAAATGGCCGATGTGGCGGAATAGGATTCCTCATCAATCGAAAGCTGAAGGACAGTGTGGTAAAATTTGAAAGTACATCCGACCGATTAGCCCAATGCGTCATTCAGCTGAATAAAAAGTTTAGGCTTCAAATCGTCCAAGCTTATGCACCAACTATAAGCCATAAAGATGAGGAAATTGAGGAATTTTATGATGATGTGGCCCAGCTTTTATACAAGGAGAAATGTAGGTACAAAATCCTGATGGGTGATTTTAATGCCAGAATTGGAACAACAAAAACAGACGAAAATGCAACTGGCCCATATGGAACTGGTGAGCGAGACAATAGAGGTGACAGATTAGTTGATTTTGCTGAAGGACAAGAACTATATATTATGAATTCATTCTATAAGAAAAATATCAGCAGAAAATGGACATGGAAAAGTCGATCTGGGCTCACAAGCGAAATTGACTACATCATGACCAACGATAAAACAATATTTACCAATTGTACTGTCCTTAACAATTTTAATGTTGGAAGTGACCACCGAATTGTACGAGCAAGGGTTCGGATTGACTGTCGAAAAGAGCGCGAAAAAATGGTAAGATCAAAGAAGGGCAAGGTGGATTCTGGAAAACTGCTGGAGAGAGGAAGCGATTTTGAGATTGCTTTGTCAAACCGGTTTGCTGCGTTACAAGATCCAGAGGAGGTGGAAATATCAGTTCAATATGAAGAAATCGCCAACAATGTACTTCAAACGGCTGCTTCAATAGCACCAGAGAAAAAATGTCTCAAACAAACAAAAATCTCCAGTGAGACCATTGATTTAATGAAGAAACGGCGAGCAATGAGAAATGCAGGTAATCCTTTTGGCAGGGTCGAGTACACTGAGCTCTGCAAAACTATAAGAAAACGTATCAGAGAGGACACGCGCCGATTCAATATGCAGCTAGTGCAAAAAACCCTGGAAGAAAACAAAGGAATTAACAAAGCTAAACAGAAGCTGAGAAACAAAAGAACGCAAATATATGCTTTAAAGCGTGAGGATGGCACAGTGTGCAGGACGCGTACCCAAATGTTAGAGATTGTCAGAAGGTTTTATTCCAATTTATATGAAGATCAGAGCCAGTCAGGGACAGCAATACCCACGGAAGAACAATATATAATACCAGATATCCTAGTGGAGGAAGTAACAAATGCTATAGAATTGATGAAGAACGGCAGGGCTCCAGGAAGGGATAGTGTAACTGTCGAAATGCTAAAGGCTGGTGGTCGGACGTTACATAAAACACTGGCAAAATTATACTCAAAATGCCTCAAAGAACGAAAAGTGCCTGACTTATGGAAAAATGCAGAAGTGATCCTTTTACATAAAAAAGGAGCACCGGAAGATTTAAAGAACTACCGTCCAATAAGCCTCCTATCAGTGATGTACAAAGTTTTCACTAAGATAATTTCTAAAAGAATATTAAAAAAACTGAATGACGCACAACCAAGAGAACAAGCAGGATTCAGAAGTGGATTCAGTACTATGGATCACATGCAGGTTGTACAGCAGGTCATAGAAAGGCACAAGGAATACACCATGCCACTGTGCTTGGCTTTTATCGACTACGAAAAAGCATTTGATTCCATCTCAAAGCATGCGATAATGGATGCACTGCTTAGCCAAGGTGTAGAGAGAGCCTATGTAAACCTATTAGAATCGATATATGATGGAGCTACAGCCACAATTCACCTTGATGATCTTGAAGTGGGAATTAATATAGAACGAGGTGTACGGCAGGGTGACGCAATATCGCCTATTCTTTTCTCAGCTGGCCTTGAAGAAGTATTCCGTAGACTGGATTGGGAACAGGATGGGGTAAAGATCAATGGTGCAAACTTAAACCATCTTAGATTTGCAGATGATATTATTCTCATTTCACAAGACCCGGAGGAGCTGCAAAGACGCATACAAGGACTGCAAAGGGCTGGCGAACCATTTGGCTTGAAAATAAACCTGAAAAAGAGTCAGGTTATGTTCAATAACTTCGCTCAGGACAGAAGAATTTCAGTTTTAGGAAGGGATTTAGAGATTGTGGACAGCTTTGTATATCTTGGGCAGAGGATTTCCATGGAGGGGAATACCGCCCGGGAGGTGGAACGGCGTGTTAAATGTAGCTGGCAGGCATTTGGTAGGCTCAACATAGTGTTTAAGAGCAGACTCCCACTTTGCCTGAAAAGAAAAGTATTCGATCAGTGAGTTCTACCCGTTATGACATACGGAAGTGAAACCTGGACACTCACATCGCAATCAATTCAAAAACTTCGGGTGGCACAGAGGGGAATGGAAAGATGTATGCTTGGCATTACAAGACGAGACAGAAAGTCCTGCGCATGGATCAGGGAACAAACAAAAGTCTGTGACATCATTGGAAGAGTAAAACAGTTGAAATGGAGATGGGCAGGCCATATAGCGAGGCGATGGGACGACAGATGGACCAAGGCAATCCTGGAGTGGATACCGCTTGATCGCAAACGTCCGCGAAGAAGACCGAAAGCACGATGGACTGATGACATCGTTAAGTATATTGGACCCGAGTGGCAGAGGAAAGCCCAGGACCGTGAAGGTTGGAAGCATGCTGAAGAGGCCTTCATCCTGCAGTGGATCGATACGGGCTGATGATGATGATGATGATGATGATGATATATATATATATATATATATATATATATATATATATATATATATATATATATATATACGGCGGCCGGTAATGTTAGAATTACTACCATGATCAAGAGAATCTAGTTGATTTGTCTCAAGGTCTCAATCTGCCTACCCATCCCCCGGGGTTCGCATAAAAAAAATGGTGAACTTTTCGTAGCTCAACAATTTCTTGCTGGAAATATATTTCCATAATAAAAAAAAATACCTTAATAATCAAAGTATTGGCCATCGTTAGCTGTTACTTTTTCTCATTTTCAAAGAATGGATTCCGGGTCAAAAAACCTTTGACTTTTGGGGCCAAGCATTCATCAATTCAAATTTTCACTTCTTCGTTAGAATTTAAGTGTTGTTCTGAAATCCCTACAGCATCGATCAAAAGAAGTGGTAGTCCGAAGGGGCTAAGTCCGATGAATTCGGCCCATTTTTCGGACTTAGGACGTCCCATTTAGAGTTTTCCAAATAGTTGCATTGCCATGTTGAAATACGACTTTATCGTGTCTTTGGCTGTATTGTTTTAATTTTTCCTTCAATGTTCGGTTTAACGTTATCAACTGTTTCGTTTTACTAGGTTTCAGCAGTTCGGAATACACAGCTTCCTATAATCCCGCCAAATATACAGCAAAACCGTCTTTTGATTGATATTGCGTACTGGTTGGGATGTTGAAGACTGGCCTGGGTCTACCCATGGTTTTTGGCGCCGTCACAACTCGATGCAAAAAACGTTTTTTTCTGTCTGGCAAGCAAAATTTCACAAGTGATTTTTCGCCTTTCTTTTAAAGTTTCTTTCCTTCAATTGATATGGAACCCATTTTCCTTCCTTTCTGGACTTTTAGAAAATGGTAGATTGGGCAACATTTAATGTTTCTGCCAATTATTTCAACGTATGAGTTGAATTTTCACCCAATGATGCTTGCAAATGATGTTTCAAACCCAATGCTTCGCCCAATGTTTCACCCAATGATGCTTCAAACTTTTTCGGCTGTCCTAGATGCTGTTTGTCTTTTATATCAAAATCACCACTTTTAAAGCATTTAAACACAAGTCGCACAAGTCATAAGTTTTTTGATCCTCTACCCAAAAAAATGTCACCATAAGTTTCAACCAATAATCGATCTTTCAGCAGCCGTTTTCTTCAAAAGAAAGAAGGTTATTAAACTTGCCCGCAAAACGTCTTTATCTGGTACATAATTCGACATATTCAATGCTATGAAAAACTGAAAACAAAAATGTAATGTCAATTAATAACGAACTGGCTTTTGATGGCGTATATTTACCCTCCCAAACGCCATAGACGTCATTAGTCTATACCAATAAATGTATTAGTAACATCATCTCACACCAAAATCGACATTATTAACCGAAACAACTATTATTATTAACGCGCACATACTATGAGGAAGATACAAAAACTATACTGCACGAGCGGTCAGAAAATGCAATATTGAATGGTTAGTTTATTGAAAGCACCCTGGTTTACTAACCAGAAAAAAGTTATTTTGCGACTCACTGAGAGAATGGACTAATAAAGTGTACTATATTATAAGGCATTATAATCCAATTAAATAATTTATGTCAAACGCTACAAAGAAAAATTATTATTGATAACTCATCTGAAGATAAGTTAAGGTTTACTCCGCCAAATTCAACTTTTATTAGAAGGAGGAGAGAAAGCACAAAACAATGGAAAATATTTTGATTGCTATGTTAAATTTTTTTCATAAAAATAAATGCGTTTTTCGAGCAGAAACTTTTCAATATAAAGCTCCATTTATCCCTTCGTTTACTTTGTTCTTTGTTGTCATTATAACAGACAATATTCCAACATTCAAAATGTATGACACCGGTTGCTCTTTTCTTTCATAAAAATTAGTCTCAGTAATTTTTTTTTTTTACAAAAAGCTACCCAAGTCCATTTTCTGCATTTTTTAAAAAGGCACGCTAATATGATAAGGTCCCCTGGTGGCAAGTCCTTCAACTAGTCTTGTAGTGATTGTGTATGGTTATGAGAAAATAGGGATGAAAAGTTCTACTAGTATCAGACAAACCACTCAAGTCCCTTAGGATGTGACAAAACTACCCAAGTCCCAAAGAATTTTACAAAAACTACCCATGTCACTGTGAAGTAAAGGTTATATTGTGACAGGTTACGTTCATTTTCCCTTGCATTGTATCTGATTGCGTTTTCTGTTTGATTTGTGATGTAAATATCTAAAAAACGAACCATTTAGTTTTTATTAAATTTTATTAATAACAATGTATTTTATCAAAACTTACCTTTAAAAGTAATAATTTTGTTAATACAAAAATTTTATATTTAATCTTTTTTTCTAATAATGAATTAACTTTTTTTTTAGTTATTAATAAAAGTATTATTTTTTATTTGAATATTTTTTAGTAGACTAAAGTTAAAGTTAGGGTTTTAAATGGGTTTTAAATGTTGCTCAACGGTAATTATACCTAAATGCGTTTTAATAAAACTTTGTATGTGTAAATCAGTGGCGGCTCGAGAGGGAGAGCATTGGGGCGCTGCCCGTAAACAAAACTTTTTTGCTTTTTCAGAGCAAAACACCATATTTTACTTTCGTTCAGTTTCTTTCCTTTAACTCATTTCCTGGTTCACCTCTTGTATATGGTTTTAATAGCACGAAAAGTAAAAAGAAAGAAGGGAAAAGCAAAAAATAATCTTCAGAAGCACAATTTTTTTGTAAGCTCTCCCACTTTAAAAACTCACGAGCCGCCACTGGTGTAAATTTTACTATTGTTTAGATATCAAACTTTTATAATAAAAATTGCTTTTGATATTAACTTTTTTCGATTTTTTCAAAAAGCACATATATCCTATACTTTTTGTAAACTTTTTTACTATACTGCAAAATTCAGCATAAATGAAGGACGAATGGTTATGCATTTGGCATTACCAGAAATATCAGAAGCTAATTAGCCATAAATATGGTATTAATCTATTAAGGTAAGTAATTAAAAACGTTTTTTTTTTGCGTTTTGAAAGTTGTCTGCAACAAAAATATTTTGACATCGAGGAATACAGGACAGGAGGAATAGAGACATTTATTTCTGTTTTTAGATCAGCTTCCTTCCTTATTTACATATGTGCTACGTCGTAAAAACTTGTCGTAAGTCATCTTGCTCTCAAAGATGCTAATTTTAATAATATGAGTGTATAATTTATGTTTCTGAATTTTTTTGAGTTTCACCAGTATAACCCATATTTGGCCACTTTCACACTGACGGCCGAGCCAACAGAATTCGATATTGCTTTGAGAAACAAACGCATGTATTGATAGGTGGCTATTTACACTGACCGGTTCAGTGTGTATAGCCAAAAATTCACTCAGCTCGGCTCAAAAAACTCGCTTGGCTCGCCTTGGCTTTGCTTGGCACTGTGAAAGTCGCTTTAGAAAAGAATTATCTGAAGAAACCCGAAGAAACATTCGATGGGGAAGCAAGTTAGTAACCATATATGAATTAATTTAATGTATAGACCATACATATAAGTGCAGCTATAATGGTTGGAAGTCAACAAATACGCGAAATGAATAAATATTTATAACGTTGATATAATTTATAATAATAATATAATCTTCATCTGTTGTAGGTAATTTGCTCAATATAATTTGATAGTGTAAAAAAATTGCTGTAAATTATAAGGTCGTGCCTGATTTCTTGCTTTAACCTTCAAATGGGTGTGCGATTTCGAATCGACCACATTTGATAAATTTTCAGTCATAAAATCTTATATCTACTTCGCAAGTATATCCTATCTTTAGTAACCTCTTATAGGTTCACCACATAGACAAAAGACTATATCCCCTCTTTCTGCGCGTCGAAAAAATTACCCGCGATGTTTTCGCGATAATATTTTCTTTCAATATCGTCTAACAAAGTTGGTATTTTCTATTTTTAATCATTAAAAATAGCTCGTAAGCGAAGACCGATTAGTGACTTATAGCGAATGGCGCAAATACAAGATGAAAATAGAATTATATAATATACATAATGGTTCATCAGCCCTTTGACATTTTTTTTTTTTCATTTTTTAGATATTGCAGGAATAAACGCGATAGCAATCTTGCGGGCAAATAAAACAGAAAAAAAACCAACATATTTACGTGAATTGAGAATGCAGCTGATAAAAGAGTATGTAGAGAGAACTATAATGGTCAATCTTCCGAAAAAAATTAAAAGAAAAATTAAGGACCACTTAAACATAAGTGACGGAAACTCATGTAACGAACCAGGGAAAAGGTCTAGTGCATGCAGAGGAAGCTGCAAAATATGTCCGGCTAAAAGAGGAGCCCATCCCCAAGACAATGTGCAGCTTCTCTGAGAAATATTTGGTGGGAGCACACTACAATTATTTGCAATGAATGTTATCGTATGTTATGTATGAAGAAACTGATAATGATGACTGCTGACTGTTTCATTGGTCTCATTATCAAACTTGTTAATTTGATAAATTTGATTTTATTTTGCGTTGAGTTATGCTGCTGAAATGTTTCCTTATCCAAAAATAATACGTCTATACCTATAACTAAACTTAAAATTAAGAGATAAACATAGGCAAATGATAAGAACTGTTGTGTTTTTTATTACCTAATCTCGCCCAGGTTTAATTTTATAAATTCAATTTTACTCTATATTTAAGCAAATTTTTTGTTACCAACATTTTTTTACCATTATTTCCTAATTTAAAGTTGTGTGTAAATAAACAAAGTGTGATAGATAAACAAGTTCTTTTTTAATTATTCTTCTAAATCACAAAAATCTTCAAAAAGTTACGCGCGACCGCTGCAGTAACAAATGACCGAGCTTCCGCATGAAGGTTAAAAACGCATCGGTATGCGTGGCAATGTCCCATATTTGCCTGATTTGGTCCCGGGTGACTTTAGGTACACCCCAAAAATAATATTGGCAATAAGAAAAGTGTTTCGGTGCGATTTCGGACATAGTATATTATCATAAACTAGTGAAGTATTTTTACAATATCACATAAACTAACGTTAAATAAATTAATGTTCCTGTGTATAACGACGAAAAATATATTTCAATATCCATTTCATAATATTTCTACTAGGATATTCCTAGTTATCTGGAATACGCATAATCGTAGAGGTTTTTTATAATCATCAATGGATTCAGTCACGAGCGGTTCAGTAGTAAAATTTCGCCTTTCTGTTGAATTATTCCCTTTTGTCTGGCAAAATTTTATTAGTTCTACTTTATTTTAGTATTTTTATCAGGAGACCTGTTTAATTTACGTTCTATTTTTAGACTTTCCACGAAGTCGTAAATTTTGTTTGTGGACGGAATTTATGAGATTTTTCGTAGAAAAACTGTATAACAACCATTCAAACTACATAATTCAAACAAATAAAAGAAAAACTGTAAAACTTTATTAAAGTTTCAACTGAAATAAATAGTTCTCTATAGAAGAATTTACCTGTTTTATAGCATCAGTAAATTTAAGATTGGTTTTGTTTTAAACTTAAACCTAGTTTAATGGTTCTTGAATACTGAATTACTTGCAAATTAGTAATATTGCGATATAATTCTGTATCCGATATATAACTGTCGGGTTTAACTGTACAAAGCAATTGATTGTACAAAAAAAAACTGTACAAAGCAATTGTTTGAGCTGTAAAAAACAGAAAGAATTATCTGTATTTTTGGTAGCTGATTAATTAAAAGATCTTCTATGCCAATGAACCACATGTTCCCTGAAAGAATAGATGAAAGCAAAAATGTATCTCCATAAAAAGGTGAAAATGATTAATTACAACAATTATCTAAAAAAAAAACATTTTTTTATAAAATAACCTGAAACGGATATATCCAAAAAAGAAGAAAGGTTTGACATAATGCATGGGGAAAGTGAGTCGTTATAAAGAATTTTCCAATAAGAGTGTCAGAACTTTGAAACGTAATAGCAGTAACACTGTTTGAAATATAAATATCGCTCATAGACTGCTGTGTTTAGTACATTGGGTCAATGCACCATGGATATATGCAGGGTTCAACAATTAGACTCTAGAACAGTTGGAAAGCGATTCCCACTTAAGGGAAAAATTAATCTTTTCCTATGAAGCTCAGTTCTGGCTTATAGAATTTTCAGGATTGGGAGCGATGAAAATCCACAAGTGATTCAGGAGCTTATTCTTCAATCTCAGTCAGACAGTCACTATTTGGTCACTCTTTGGCGGTTTTTGGGCTGAAAGAGTGATAAGACCTTAATTTTTACAAATGATGATAGAAATCGTGTTACTATTAATGGCGAACGAGAGCAGGAATATGCTAACAATAACTTTGGTCTGAACTCATAAATGTGGATATAAACAATGTTTTCTTTTAACAAGATGGTGTAACTTATCACACATCTCGCCATACAATCGATTTATTGTAAGAAAAGATTCCTCGATGCGATATGTTCGCAAAATGGTAATGTCAACTAGTTACCAGGATCATGCGAGCTCTAGCAAAAATTAGAAGTTGGAAAAAAAATGTCATTAACCCGAATTTGATCGATCCCAAGAACGTACTGCTTCCACCACTTCACATCAAACTTGGTTTGATAAAACAATTTGTTAATATATTGCCTCCAAAAGATGGAGATTTAGGAGACTTTTAACTATCTCTGCTCATGTTCTCCCAATTTTTCCAATGCGACATTTAAGGAGGGAATATTCACATGATGTCAGGAAACTTATGAAGGGCGAAAATTTTGAGTGTAGAAAAAATAAATTTGAGTGTTTGAAAGTTTGACGTGCTTAGAAAAAGAAAGCCTGGAATTCTTTTAATAGATGTCATTTCAAGACAAGGTTAAGATCCTGATTACAAAAAAATAGCCAAAGAAATGTTGAATAATTATAAAAAGTTAGATTGTAACGTAAGTTTAACACTTAATTTTTTAAATTCTCACATAGTCTTTTTTCCAAAAATATCTTGCAGACTACAGTGAAGAACAAGGTGAACGTTTTATCAAAATATTAACGACATTGAAAGAAAATATCAAGGCTATTGGGACGTCAGTATGATGTCAGACTATTGTTGGATGATCCATAGAAAAAGCTATGAAGTTCACCGATGGAAAGCAACAATAGGAAGGTTTTCCTAAAAAACAGCAATATCGTTGATTATGTTTATTCCTTGTTTGTTTTTATTGTTTTTTAATATTGATTGAATAATTAAAACTTGAATATAGACAATTTTATTCCACTTAAATGGCAAGTTACACCTATTTTTCCTTTAAATTACAAAATTACCTGAATCTGCTAATTGTAAACTTAATTCGAAATATTTTATTTAAGTAGTCAATTACTTATAATAAGATTCATTCAAAGCTGATCACGAAATAACGAAATTACGTATTAACTGGCATTAAAATATTGATTAATCTCGCAGTCTATAACCATCCAAATCTATTTCTAAATGGATTTTAATAGCGTAATATTTCAAGTTGGATATCCGCCGGATATTTGGAAAGGAAACGAGCGGATTCCTAGATGTTTTTCTGGCATCCCCAATCGATTGAGTCACGAACGGTTTTCCTTCAGTAGTAAAATTCCGTCTCTCTGTTCTATTATTCTCGTTGGGTCTGGCAAAGTTTTTCCAAGCTCTACATTATTTTACTATTTCTACCTAGAAACCTTTTTCATTTCTTCTATATTTAGGTGTAATACAAAGTTGTAAATCCGTTTTAGAAACTACGTAAGTTTTTCCACAAAATCTTATACAGGGCTTTCATCTTCAATCCCGAAACCCAGGTGACCGATAAATATGGACAACCAACAGTACGACAAATTGGTAATAATTAATACGAATACATTAATTTTCTTAAATTACGATATACGTTTATTTATTTTTTTCAGTTTGTATAAATAATATTTTTGTTTGACTATATACACAGTGTAGCACGCAATAACGAAAATAAACATAACGTTTGATCTACAGTATTTTGAACCTAAAGTAAAAAAAAAATGACAAAATAACTGCATCGGATCAGATGCCATGGAAGGAAAAAAGAAGGAGAGAAGCGCATGTAAGATTTTTTATCGAAATATTCATCATGGAATGCAAACAACAAAATTTATTTCTTTTAAATATTAAAAAAAAATTATGGGTGCTTTTAAAATATTTTTATTGCTCAGGAAGCATAGAAACTAATAACAATCTTACACACTGCTTTATTTCACCATATTATAGCAGTCGAACAAATCTCGATGACAGATCTAGGCGAAATTTTAGTAATATTTGTGGTGAAAAATGATGCCACCCTGAAATAATGTAACAAAAAATTAATTTTTAAGTTTAAATAAATCGCTAGTTATTTGGGTTGTTACAGGATTAAATAAATGCTCTGTAGTAAAAATAATTATAAGGAACAAACCGAAAACAAACAGATCGGGAAGTTCCATGGTGGAATGGTCGGGGATTTTAATGAGATGCATTACCACTAAACACCATATCAATATTTGTAAACTTCTCGATACGCATTTCGCTAATCATCTTAGCATCATCAGGAGATGATTTGATCTAGGTACGGCTCCCATATAAATAGAATATAATTTAATTTTAGAATTAGATTAAATCATCTCTTGATGATTTAGTGTTTTACACGGAAGGTTTCAGTAGAAGAATTGATCAGTCTGATTTGGCTAAAAAAAGTAAGAACCAATATTACCAAAAGATCACAATGCATCCCACTGTGTGACCTTTGTAAGAATTTCTCAGACAGTTGGAGAGGATTTTTGTCAAACAAAAAATATGATATGATCTTGATCTATCAGAGCATATATTAACTGAATTTTGAATGGGTGGAACTTCAAAATATTGTTACAAAATACGTCGTAAACTACTGCTAGAAACTTTTCATGGTTAGTAATGTTTTGATGTCTTTCAAATCAAGAGGTATTTTTTTATTCTTGAATGAAACACAGGATATGCGTTGATTTCTAAAACCTTTTTGTTAATAATTGAAGCATAGTGTATGTATCTATTTAAACACAAAAGACAATATCTGCGAAATGATCACCTGTCGCAACTCCACACTTGTCCAATCTTCTGTCAAGGTTTTGGATGACATTTTGGTATAATCGTGGCTCTATCTCACTAATGACTCAAATAATTTTAAACTATAGTTCAGGAACCAATTGTGGCTTGTCCTTGTAGACCCAGCTTTTCACGTAGCCCCAAAGAAAATAGTTCAACGGTGTCAAATCACATGATCTTTTGTTGTTTCATGCGAGATGTAATACATTATGTTGGAATCACATATCATCCAGATCAATATTATTCAATTCAGCCCACAAAAATCCACAGTTACCAGCAGCATTCTGAAAGAAATACGGTCCCATTACACCTCCTGACCATAATGTACACCAAACAGTGACTCAATTAAGGTGTAAAGGCTTCTCATAACTCAATCGTTAATTTTCCTAATCCCGAATGCGGCCATTTTGTTTATTTACATAATCACCAATTTCAAAATGTAAGTTAGCTAAAAATATGATTTTTCGAGAAAAATCATCTGTATGTTCTTTGATCCAATTGATAAATGCACGTCTTGAATGGTCCAGTGGCTTCAGCTCCGGTGTTATTTGAACCTTATATGCCTTCAGAGCTACATCCTTTTCAAAAATAAGCCATGTTGTAGATTCACTGAGTCCAAATTGTTGTGAACGTCGACTAACGGAAATTTCTGGCTCTTCAGCAACACTTTCACGTACCAAATCAATATGCCTCACGGAACGACCATTACGGCTATAAATTGCTCTATTTTTATCTTTCGCCAAACCAGTTTCTTGAAATTTTTAAACACTTCGATTGATAGTGTTTACAGATGAGCATAATTTTCTGAAAACATTTTCCACTCAACACCCATTTTCACGAAATAATTAAACAATCTTAACACGTTGTTGTATTGTAAACGATTCAATTTTTATAAATGTCATATATTACTCTTCTGAAATGAGACTAAACCTAGGCAAATTCATAACGGCATCGGTGTTTTATTCAAGAATTAAATAAACCATTCAACTTGAAACACCTGTTATGAAGAAAATTGAATCTTGAAATTTGTTACAAACTAAAATGAAACTCTAAAAATATATCATTTGTTATGTTCGTGATACTGCATGTTCAGAAAAGTTCCCAGTATTTACAATAAAGCCTTTATATTTTTCTTTTGCTCGACTTATTTCATACAACGATGTTTCATTAGAATTATACTTTTCTTGTATGAACTCTTCTGTTACCTTCAAAATATCTACGTGTATATCATATTAACTGGTAAATCTTTTACTCCGCAACAATTTTTTTTGATTCTGGAAGCAAAAAATAGTCGCTATAAGTCAAATCTGGAGGTTATGGCAAATAAGAAAGCAATTTGAATAGTAATTGATGCAATTTTGGTATCACTATTGTTTACTGATGCACTTTCTGGAATGATAATTATTTATTTACCAAATGTGGTATTTTTGGTCTTATTGTATCATTCAATTTGTCCAATAACGATCAACTGTTGTGTTTTTAATTAAGTTTTATTATGCCATATCCATTATACGCATATAATGAAGCCACGTTTCATCAACCAAGGTTAATCGATGAAAAAACAAATGTCCGAATATTGAGGTTATAGTAAAGAAAACATTCCACCGTCCTTGAAGTTTTTTCGAACGCAAATGTTCACGCAAGATACTTCCCACGGATTCTTCTGAAATACATATTATGTTATCAATATACCGCAGCTTCAACTTTACAATCATTCAAGCAGTGATTGTTTTCTATAATTTCTGCTATTATCACGGTTTGTTGGTGTCAACTGAACAGTTTCCTATATTTGTTCATAGTGATACATTATGTTTTTGGAAAAAAATAGCATAAAAATTGTATTGTAAAATATTAGCAGTGAAATTACACTGCAATTCATTATGATTTTTTATTTTATACATTTGTAATTTAACGTTGGCAATAAATTCAAGATCATTTTCAATGCTTAATTGCGAAAAATAATATCAATTATGGTTATTTTTATGAACATGCATTTGGAGCCGTTCTCAGTTTTCAAATTGCTTACGTAGCGAGATGAACTGTTGTGCCTCTATCCTTTTTGAGAAAAATGGCCGGAAAATTCAGCAATTTCTCAATATTTTCCAATACTACAACACACCATTGTCTTTGGATTGTATAGTGGTCTCTGGTTAAAGTATCTGGTTTAAATATCTAGGTTCAGTAATTACAACGCATAATGAAGTATCAGAGGACATTGCAGCAAAAATAACGGCTGGAAACAAACGTTTCTTCACTTTACGTATCATCTTAAAATCCAATTCAATATCGAGGTACACAAAAATGCAAATATACACAACAATAACTAGGTCAATAGTATATGGATCAGACAAATAAGTTCTAACAAAAAAAGACGACTTATCGTTAAGTGCCTAGGAAAGAAAAATTTTGAGGAAAGCATATGGTCCCATTCAAGCGGAAGAAGGTTGGAGAATTAGAAGGAATGAATAACTAGCAACACTCTTTAATAATATAGATTTAGTGAACGAAATCAGGAGCCAACGAGTGAGTTGGTGGGGCTACATTGATAGGATGGACAGCGAAAGATTGACCCAGAAAATATTGAGAAAGGGATGGTGGTGGAGGGGGAGTGAGGACTTTGATACAAAAGGTCGCACTCGTCTACAACAGGGCTTTAGACGTTATGGCGCAATTCACGACGATTGATGAAGAAAGGTTGGAAGTAGTGGAGCAACCCTTCAAAAACTACTCCAAACTTGTGTTCGTGAAAATGGTCATAATTTGAATGATAATATTTTCAACACTTAAACATTGAAAGTGACATGTTATACTGACCACTTTTATATAATTCCAAATAATTCCACCCTATATAATTTCAAATAATCATAAAACAATATGACAACAAATATACTGCATAGTTAATTGATAAACTTTCCTAACTTTTGTTTAGATCAATTTTTATACCATAATAATTCACAGTAGAAATCAGAAGGAATTTAGAAAACATAATAGATTCTCAGATTTTTCTCATCCAATCCATTGAGTCACGGTTTCGTTCAGTAGTAAAATTCCGTCGCTCTGTTTTATTATTCCCATTCGGTTTGTAAAGTTTTTCGAGACTTTGCTTTATTTTATTATTTTCATTTGAAAACCTGTCTTATTTGCGTTGTATTTTTAGATTTTCGATAAAAGAATTCTATTTGTGGACAATGTTTATGAGATTTTTCTTATTAACAATAGAGAGACGATTGGTTCAACTAGCAGATAAAATATAACAGAAAACCATAAAAAGTGTACTAAATTTGTACTGCATTTGGCTTATAAGAAATATTTCAGCTAAAGTAAATCCTGACTTGATACAATATGAAAAAATAGCAGAAGTTATGGTTATTAACTCCTTTTGAGACAAACATAGAAGAGACGATGAAAAAAAATTAGTTTGGAAAAAGTTTTACACCCGATAATTTTGAAGCTACAATCTCTGTTATTACTGAAGAATATGATAAGGTTAGGTCACTGTAATGTTGTCCAGAAAATATATTCCCTTTTCTTCAATGAAATAAAACAATCAATTCTTCCAATGGAATGTTCGATGTGAAACACTAAACTCAAAGAAATTTATTACTAAATACCAAATCACCTTATTAAACTTCTCAATGCGCGTTTCGTCATGATGGAGATGATTCAATTTAATTCTTAAACTAAACTATGTTTTATGTATGATAGCCATACCTAATTAAGCGTGGAAAAATATTGAATTGTAAGGTTAGCATAGCGTTACATTAGTAATTGAAAAAGTTGCCTAACTGGAATAGGTTCTTTATCCTGTCATGGTTTTCTTACATTTTTCTATTTTAATGTTTTCATAGGAATCCAAAGACTTATTGGTATATCTATATCTATAATATCTATATTATTGTCATGCTCGAGTGCGTGTTGGACAAGACAAGATTTTTCATTTATCCCATATATAATGTGGGTAATACGTTCTTTATATCTGGTTAATATGAACCTTTTAGTTTGCCCAATATACCTTCGATCACAATCATGACAACTATTTTCATAAATCCCCGATTTTTCATGTTGGTCTACTTTATCCTTTGTATTAGCCAGTACTTCTATTCTTGGTTTATTATATGCTTTGTAGACTACATTATTGCCCACTTTTTCAAAATCTTATCTAGTCCTTGTGTTAATTGGGTATCAAAATTGATACCCGATTAACCAATACCAAAAAAAATTTTTTTTTTGTTTCGTTATTTTTGAAAAGCCGAAGATTCTTTCAATAATTATCTAAAAGTATGTTTTCTAATTAATCTATCAACAATATTCTTATTATAACCAATCATGTCGGACATCTCTCTATTGAATTTTATTTCTTTATTATAATTATCTTAGTTTAAAAGAAAATTTATTAATCTATCTAACATAAATTCTAAACTTGACTATCTTATTAAATAAAATCTTAAATTCTAAACTATTCTATCTTATTATGGAAGCTATAATTCGAATCGTTAGGAATGTATTTCGTAGTAATAGTGTTTTTTCTAAAAATATTAAAATATAACCTATTTTTATTGTTCCTAATCATTAAAAGATCCAAAAATGGTAAACTTTCATTATTATCGAGTTCATGCGTAAATGCTATGGGTTCCTATTAATCATGTTTTTAACAAAATCTTAAAAAGTTTTAATTTTTTGAATCGAAAATTGCAAAAACACCATCCACATATTTTAATCACATCCTCGGAATGTAGCTGAATACATCATTCGCATCGGTTTAAAATTTGCCCATGAATAAATTGACTAAAAATGGTGACACAGTGTTGCCTATTGCCGTTCTTTCTTGTTCGTAAAATTTATTATTAGGCTAACAACAATTCTCTTTCATATACAATCATGTTAGATAGATGTACTCTGAAACAATCATGTTATTGAAACCGTTTAACGCGTGCAACTCCCTCAGATATTTCAAAGTATGTGTAGTCGATACACTCTGAAACAATGATAATACGTCAAAAACTAAGACGTAAACTTCCTGTAGATGTGTAGTATTTTTGACTTGTGGATGAATTGTGTTGAGTTTACAATGAATTGTGTTCAGTTTATCAAAGAACGGGAAGGTGGTTTGAGAGATTTTCAAATTTCTTTGCTAATCAATTTGCCAAGTTATATATTGGAGAATCAGTGGCTGATACAATTGGTCACATCGATTTTCCTGGTTTATGAATTTTTAGTAAAGCATATAATATTGGACTTTTGGGTTTCAAATATATAATTTGGTTTTCAGAGAAGGACATATAAAAGTGTTACAAGATTTAAATGTATCTCTGACTCCATTAACCATTTTTGACAATTGATTCCTGTTTAATCGTTATATGGATCCCATCGAATTAGTTTTTAACACGTCCAATATAATCAGCTTTGTCCATTTCTACAACCATATTTCCCTTATATGTATTTGAATAAAACCAATCCTTCTTTCGCAGATGTTTGACGATCTTGGAAAAATTTGGTATATTTTGACTTTTATTTCAAATATTTTTAAAATTTTAGCTTTACATGACTATCTGATGAGAGCTATCGAAAACTCCTGTGAGTACTTAATATCAATTTCAATATGGGCTACCATATCGTCTAAAGTGTTGTGGGATGCGGGCAATGTAATATTGAGACCTTTATTTAAGTGATATGGTTCTGGTTTCTTGGACGTCTGCTTTGAAAGATTTTCGACGATGTTGATGTTCTTTTGATGATGCTGAAATGCAGCTAACATGGTTAGTGAAACGCGCTTCAAGAATTAAAAAAAAATGATTTAGAGTTTAATGGCAAATTCAAGTTCAGAAATAAAAGAAGTTAAGTCTGATTACGTTATTTGAGGTATAAGATTTTCTTGACACAATCTTCGTAATAAATATAATAAATTTAGATTTGATAGTGATATGACAAGAGTTTCTATACATATATACCATACATGTGGCAACAAAATGTAGTATTAAGACTAGTGTGTAATCTGTTTAATGAAAGACTTTTCTTCGCTAATGTCCATTTTAGTATATTTAAATTTGATGCGTTTCACTAAGACTATAGCTTCATTGGAATGCTGTGATGAAGTGAACATCATTCTGATGAACTTACACTATTAGCGAAACACGTCAAATGTAAATATAATAAAGTGGAAATTAGACAAGAAAAGTGTTAGTTAAATATTTGTGATTAGTAGCCAGTAGTGAGCACAATCTAAAAGTTGATATATAATAATTTCTGAGGGTCAACCAAATGTATATGCGATAGAATATTGTTATGAATAATCACAAAATATTTATAATTGATCAATTATCGGCATTTCTGTTGCTAAACATCACCCCCTTAGATCAGATAATAATATAATACAACCAAATGGATAGTATCTACTCTTCTTGGTAAAGGCTTAAAATAAATAGTTAAAAATTTCCTTTAACCCAGTTAAAAGAATAGAATATTCTAGTTTTAGAATTAGATTGAATAACGTCCTAATAAAACGCTCCTCGAGAAATTAAAAGCAAACGATTTTGTGCGTTGGAATAAATCTTTTAAAGTTTAGTGTTTCACACAAAAGGTTCGAATGTAAGAACTAATAAAAGATTAGTGTATTTTTTATTCAAACTTGTTTATCGCTTATGCAATAACAACACAGCACTGATGCCCTGATTCTCAAACTATCTTATCCATCATGTTTCTATAACGAAGAAACTGCAATATAAAATTGTCTCGCTATTTCACGAAAATCTGCTTCTTATACGATGATATTGTCATATTAGCTTTTGTGTTCTGGATATGTTGAAGAGTAAATATAATAGAGGCCCCCGAAGTAATGTCGTAATTTCATGCTCCACAAAATTTGATTATATTTAAGGATTAATATAGTTTTAATCTACAATATAATCTTCATAGTTATTAAAAATCTTCGCCCATCCCTTGCCAAACTTTTTGTAAAAGGGAGGTAATATTGAAATAAAATATTCTTCGGGTACAGTTTTGATAGCTATTGCATTAGGAAATGTTTCATACATCTTAAAAGATGGTAATCTGACGGTGTTACATCAGGGGAATACAGGGGCTGAGGACGTACTTTCCAGCTTAAATCTTTAATTTTTTCTTGGGTGATTCTGGCACTATGAGGTAGCAAGGTCATGTTTAATTTATTTATATGGGCACAATAATATTCAATACTTATGGTTTCATTAGGATTCAGAACCTCATAATAAATAATTCCTGTAAAATGCCACGATATCGATAATAACATTTTTATAGGGTGAAAAGTGGGCAAGAGTTGTTGTCCTGATGTCAACCTTCGTATTTTCTTATGTGAATTGCTGTATAAAATCTACTTTTCATCTCCAGTTATAATTTGTTTAAGAAAAGGTTCTCTATCTAACCTTCACAAAACTGTATTTGGGATGTTTACAAGCTAAATTTTGTTTTTAAGTCAAAGTTGATATAACACCCACATTCCTTCTATTTGTTTTGTTGTTTCAAACACTGCGGTATTGTGGACTATCAAGTTTTAAGCTTTTTAGCTAATTCCTGATGGGCTTGTTTGGAATAAACTTCAATTTCAGTCAACAACAAATACTTCAGCAGGTCACACAGCGATAAACAGCGATACGAGGTGGCCAAGGAGACTCACCACCGCGCCCAATCCACCGATGTGAAAAGCGTTAATTCAAATAACTTCGTACTGGAAGAGTAAAATGTGATGAGACCCCATCTTACATGAACCACATGTTTTGTCTTAAGTTTAGAGGTATACCATCCAAAAGTTCTAAAAAATCATTTTCTAAAAACTGCACATATTGATCTCCATTCAGTCTTCGGGGAAACTCAAATGGGCCGATTAAAAAATTGTCGATAATGCCGCACTAAATGTTAATTGAAAATTCGTGCTGGAAATGTCGTTCTCTTGGTAGGTGTGTATTTTCCAGGGCGTAATAATGATTATTTCGCCAGTTAAAAATTGCGCGTTGGTAAAAGTTGCCTTGTCAGTAAACAATATCTTTTTCAGGAACATGGGATCTTGATTTTTTTATGGAGTAGATTTTGACAAAATTCTGGTCTAGCTGGCAAATCTTTTGGCAAAAATTTTGAACAAGCGAAAAATGGTAGTAAAACAATTTTTTATGGATTTTTACGAAACGGTAGATTTAGTAATTCCTGTAGATGCTTCCAAACGCCTAGTGCTTAGTTAAGGATTTTCCGCGATATTAACCCAAATGTCCTATTCTTGCTTTACCGTTATACGTTTAGGTCGTCCATTGACTTACTGCTGCTGTAATAACTGCTGTAATAAAACGAACCTGTTTCGCCTAACTGACTGAAATTTTTTTGAAAAATTTGTCGATCTGCGATGATTCTGGTTGGGTATTTATACCAACTGAGGAATGGAGAATCTTGTTTCCACCAACGTTTATTAGGAGAGATAGAAATCAATGACAGTTGTCATGGAGACGTAATATTTTGTACACAACAATCAAAGGACATTTTGTGAATTGCATATTTTTCAGTCATCGACAAGCGCAATGGAATATTCGAATTCGAATGTCTTGCAAATGGCGTGAGATATCGATATTGACCAAGGATACCCTTTTTACGTGGAAATTATGACTCTTCTCAACTTTGAAGTCAAAATATTTCCAGCTTTTTAGGGTAAAAAAATATGAGCGAGTTTATTCCTCATAAAGAAGGTAGCAAGCGTCCTCTAGGAACTAGGATTAGGCTAGTACGAAATTCAGATTTGTCGCCTTTGAAAACCTATCTACCATGATTTTTAACCTGATATCTCAATTTTTCGAAAATTTAGTTTCACTTTCAACACCCTTAAATCATGTGTTGGCAAATGTTAGCCATTAAAAGATACACACGAGACGAACTTTTACAAAAAATTCAAAAGCGACCAATGCTATTAGAAATAAAGTAAACATCTTCTCAAATGTGAGGCGTCACTTAACAAAGAGCCGTCTATTTGGAAATCAAAATATTACTAGAGCTATATATATATATATATATATATATATATATATATATATATATATATATATATATATATATATATATAAGATAAGAATATAAGATTTTTTAAATTTTGAAAAAATAGACGACATTATTTATGGGTGCACCGAATATTTTCAGTTTGATTCAATCATATATACCGGATTAAACGGTTTTTTGTTCCCCAGTATACAAAGGGTTATCACAGTTCTAAAGCACTTTTTGCTTAGTAATCTTATAAATGGAGATTTCGAAATTGTTAATAACTTTTTTTAGGTAAAAGCGGTAGCGTAACAATTCCTAGCGAGTATCACAAGGATATTTAGAAAACAAAAATTATACCTAGATTTTTGTTTCAAATCAATCCATTGAGTTACGATTTCTTTCAATATTAAATTTCCATCTCCCTGTTTTATTATTCCCCTTTGGCTGGTAGTTTTTCCGGACTTTGCTTTATTTTATTATTTTTATCTGGAAAACCTGTCTCATTTAGGTTCTATTTTTAGATTTTTGATAAAGAAAAATGAACTTGTGAACTCTATTTACAAGGTTTTACTTAGAAAAACTAGAAAAACAATCAACTAAACAAACACATAAAATAAAAACTATAAAATAGTGCACGGGATCTGTTCTGTGTGTGGTTTACAAGGAATATTTCAAATAAAGTAAAAGACTTGATAAAATAAGGGAAAATAACAGAAGTTTACTATAAAAAATGTTCAAATACATAACTTTTCCATACAATTATTTTAAAGCAGCAATTTACTGAATTACGGAAAATGTGATGAGTCCAGTTCAACTTGAAATATAGAAATTTCCAAAAAGTATATTCTTTCTTGTCCCGTCCCATGAAATGTAAGAAGTGAAGTCCAATATACTTATTTGAAGTAAAACATTTACCTAAAACTAACCTTAAAAAAAACTTGGTAGCACGGGCGTAGCCGGTGGTTCAACCTACCACGAAAAAATCTTGGATGAATATTTTAAAGTCCAAATTAATTTTAAAACGCCATGGAATTTTTAGATTTTAGAAACGCCGCAGGCTTCTTCGGTCACTGAACTGCTGCCTTCTGAACGAAAGAGACAACAAGAGGAGAATCGAAAGAAACTAATCCCTATCGTAATAGCAATAATTTTTTACGGCAAACAAGGCATCTCCTTGAGAGGTAAAATCGATTCGGGGTGCATACAAATTACACCAGAATCACCAGAACCTGAACAACCACTACAAAATGATGGTAATTTTAGAGCCCTGTTGCGGTTTGCGGCTGAGTCTAGTGATAAAGATCTGGCTGAGCATTTGAATACTTCACAGAAGAATGCCCTGTACACAAGCCCTCAGATCCAAAACGAAATAATTGACATTTGGGGTGAATTAATTCAACATAAAATAATTGAAGAAGTGAAGAAAGCCAAACTATTTGCGATTCTGGCTGACGAAACCACCGACATCGGACGTGTAGAACAAGTCTCGTTATGTCTTCGATATGTTGATTTTACAGATAATAAACACCATATACTTAAAGAGATGTTCCTTGAATACATTCCAACGGTCGATGTTTCAGGATCCGGTCTCGCAAATCTTATTATTATTACAGCTCTGAAAAAGCATAGACTTAAATGTTCTCATGTCACAATAAGGAAACATCGCAACAAGCCGCCCAATTGCTAAGTACGCTTCGATCTTCGGATTTTGTGATGTGTTTAGTGATTCTTCAAAAAGTTATGAGCTATACATTGTCGCTATCAAAACAATTACAGACAATTGACATCGATCTTATCACGGCATTCAAACATGTAGATGATGTTATTAATGTCTTACAACTCTTGAGAAACAACACTGACGTCGAATATCTTCATCTCTATGAAGACGCAAAGGTTTTACTGGAAGAAAATGGTGGTATACTGCGAATGCCGCGCGTCGTCGGAAGACAATTAAAAAGACCGAACATTCCTGCATTGGGTGTATGCACGTATTACAAAATTAATTTCTTCATTTCATTTCTTGATCATACAATTCAACAATTGGTTGAAAGGTTTACCAAACATCGTAAAGTAGTATCAGCATTATCTGGTTTGCTACTTTCAAATTTTACTGCCAGTTCTGAAATTGAAGAAGCAATTTCCATGTACTCGTCACTGCTTCCCGAAAGCAACATATCAGTGGTTAAAGCAGAACTTGAAATATGGAAAACAGTGATGACAAGTATCTCGCCTATGAAGTAGTGGATATATTTAAAAGAAAAAGCCGAATATTTCTTCTTTAATGGTTTTAGATTTAGCGCAGAAGAACGAAATTATTTAACCATTTCATTTAAAGTTAAGAACTTTATAAATATGTCGTAATTTTTCCAATGAATATATAGATATTAAATTTCATGTAAGTATATTTTTGTTGTTTTATTTACTTCAAAACTATAAACTTCAGTAGTCGCGCTCGGACTGTCGCTCTGCACCGGTTATGCTTCAACAATAATTTCCATTGCACTTCCCTCCAAGTGTTGCGCTTTTCAATACCTTCCGGGAAGAGCGCGTATTATTAGGCGATTGAGTGAGCCAAGTAGTAGTTTCGGGCTTTGATGAATAATTCGATATTGCGGATTGAGAATCCATATCGACCACTGGCGTAACAAAACATATTAATTTATTTTCCTTTATTTTTATTCTTTTGATAAGGTAAGTTCTTTTTGCTATTTTTTGTTGTTACTGTTACACATATAGGTTTTTAAAGTGGCGTCCTATAAAAAAGAACAAGAGTGGCTACATAAATTAATGGAACTATATTTCCAATCCTCTGATGAAGATGAATTACCCGTTGATGAATGTGATGAAGAGGAAGAAAGCACCACTGAACGAGATATACATGATACACATAGTGACAGGATATTTCAGACAATGAATCGGTTTTTTTGCAAGAACCTGTTGGTCCATTTTTCATACATAAAAATCAAACTACCAAATGTAGCGGAATAGCGGTATTTCTTTCCAGAAAATGTACTTTCAATTATTGTAGAGAATACAATTAAACATATCCAGGCTGCTCTCAATATTCTTGAGCACGTGAAGATGAATGGTGAATTCAACCATTGTTTGGGCTCTTGTATTTGGCTGGGGTAAAGAAAAGTAATCACTTAAGCACTGAAAATCTTTAGGGTGTAGAGGGCATTGATATCGAGATATTTCGGCTTACTATGTCCCTACAAAGATTTCGATTCTTACTGCCACATTTGCGCTTTGACGATCTTGAAACTCGCGAAGCTAGGAAGTCTGTTCATAGATTGGCAGCCATTCGAGATATTTTTAAGATTTTAGTAGAAAATATAAAATTACATTTGTAATGTAAAACACCTTATCATTGCGTAACAGTTGACAAAAAATTGGAAGCATTTAGAGGTAGATGTATTTTCCATCAATACATACTACTATACATATAAACCGAACAAATACGGAATAAAAATATATGCTCTTTGTGACCCCAAAGTTGTTTATACTTGTAACTTGAAAGTATATATTGGCAAACAGCCTGCGAGTCCTTGGAAGGTAAATAATTCCCCAGATGCTGTTGTTGAAAGGATGTATGAACCCATAAGAGGAAGTTGAAGGAACGTAACTTCTAATAATTTGTTATCAGTTTTAAGTTGATAGAAAACCTAAAGAAGAATTTCAGGATGACTCTTGTAGGAACGGTTAGGAAAAATAAAACAGAGCTTCCTGTTGAATTTACCCACCCCGTAAATCGGCCTGAAAAGTCGTTAATGTTTGCATTTCAAGGTAATGGCACGCTCTTATCTTATGACATGATGACTTATGCCATGATGACACTATTGATTCTAAAACAAACAGGCCAGGCCTTATAGGTACTTAAAATTCAACTAAAGATACAGTGGACAAATTTTGCTTCTTTTACTCAATGTTAAACGTTGCAGGTATAAATTCTCTAGTTATTTACAACGCGAATGCCGCAAATAAATAAAATAATATTGATAGAATTTTTGCGGAAACTATCTTTTGAATTAATACGTGATTACATAGGAATTCGCTCTACTGTATCGAATATACCAAGATCGATACAACTAAGAATTAGGGAGATTTTTCAACTAGAACTTACAGAGCAGCCTCGGGAACCTCAAGAAATAATCTAAGAGGTCGATGTGCTATGTGTAACAGGAAAAAAATCGCCCCACCCGATATTTCTGCAAAAAATGCCACACTTATAAATGTTTGTACACTTATGTAGAAACTTAATTTTACAATGGCTATTTTACACTACTTTCAAGTTATTTTTATGTATTTTTGTTACTGTAGTTCTTAAATGTATGTATTAGAAGTTTTGCATGTTTTTTTTTTTAAACATTATATTGAATATATGTTTATTTACTTAAACAAGTACGTAATAAGAAGTACGTAATAATGTACATTTTAATAGGTGTCTTTTTGTTCTTCTTCTTCTTGTTCTTGTTCTTTTGATATTCCAAAACTTAGCGCGACTACTGGAAGGTTAAACCAAGATAATTAGAATAAACAATTAAAATTGATTAAGGAAGTAACCAAAGTGAATAGTTATATTAAGAACACGGTAGATAAATTAATTAGAAAATATAAGTTTAGGAAATTATTGAAAGAATTTTCGACTTTTTAAAAGAACAGAACAAAAACAACTTCATGGTAATACTGTTTGACGCCCAATTAACACGAGAATTAGATAACATTTTAAAAAAGTGCACGTTAAAGTAGTCCATAAACCATTATCAGTTATGGGTAATCGAAATTAAGTTGACCAACATTAAAAATCAGGTATTTACAAAATTAGTTATCAAGATTGCGATCGAAGATATGTTGGACAAAATAAAATATCCATTACATCCGAAGATATTTACCCCTAAACCTTAAATAACATTTTTAAATCTCTCGAGGCGCGTTTCGCTAACCATATTAACATCATGAGGAGATGATTCAATCTGATTGAATAGAGACGCGCGTCGAGAAATTAAAAAAGTGATTTGGTGTTTAGTGGTAAATCTATTCGAGTTTAGTATTTCACACTAAAGGTTTCAATATAAAAATTGATAAAAGATCCATATAAAGCAGATATAAAAATATATTGCGAACAATAGACACGGAAGAAATAAAAATCTTGTATTGCCCAATATGGACTCGAATGGCCTTAATATAAATATTAGTAACTTAAGCCCTGTTAAAAGTGTAAATAATAATACGGTTTAGGATGCATATAAGAGCATTGAAATAGCAAAATATAAGAAAACTATAAAC
Organism: Cosmopolites sordidus; assembly: GCA_031761425.1. Classification (NCBI taxonomy): domain Eukaryota; kingdom Metazoa; phylum Arthropoda; class Insecta; order Coleoptera; family Curculionidae; genus Cosmopolites; species Cosmopolites sordidus. The sequence continues at coordinate 29,849 of JARFXV010000479.1, read as the reverse complement.
CGCGATGAATAACCTATTCCATTCAGCCAACTTTTTACATTATTAATGTAATGCTTGGTTAACTTCAACGTTCATAACTGTTACACGCTCCATAAGATACGATTGCCATATAAACAGAACATGGTTTAATTTTAGAATTAGATTGAATCACGTGATTTTTTTTGTTGTTTGTTTTTGTTTTTTGTTTTTGATTGAATCATGATGATGCTTATATAGTTAGCGAGACTAGGAAATATAAAAAAGTAAAAAAAGTGATTTGGTTTTTAATGGTAAATCTCTTTGATTTTAGTGTTTCACTTCGAAGGTTCCAATAGAAGAATTGTTCTATTAAAAAATCAAACTTTTCCTATGAAATTACATTTCCAGAAAGTGCACGTACAGTTGCATAATAAGTTGTGTACAATTCAAATTGATCAGAAAAATTGACAGAATAGAATCTCATAAATTGCGCATTTTGTAAATGCATTTTTATCTTCATATCGTGTACTGTATGCCTCAAAAGCTGTTACATTTTGATTTTGAATTTTTTAAACAATCTCAAATATACACCACACAATGTTTTTACTGTTATCTAATTTATGTGTTGTATGTTATCTACTTTTATCTTTTTTTATGTTAAGCGATAAACCTAAATTTAATATCATATGTATCATTATCATGTATATCATTAATATGTATATGTTAATATACCATGTATCCTAGAAAATTTCATGGCTACATTTGAAAAAAACTTTTTAGCAAATTAAACACATAGCTACTGATTGCTTCGTAGGAGAGTGCGTAAATCCATATTTTAAGTTATCAATATTATACTGCCGGCATCTCTTTGTATGTATAACAATTGTTTCAACACACAGTGTCTTATTCAAATATAAACTATGTTAAAACTAATTAAGTTTTGATACAGTTTGTATTTGAAAAAGACACTGGGTGTCGAAACAATTGTTATACATACAATTTTAAATATAGTGGAAATTTAGATTTGAATCTTTGCTGATTTATTTAAAATGAATTTTCATCAAGTATCGGCTACCTCAATTAAATTAATTAATTGACAATTATAAGTTATTTTTTTTTAATTTCGATAACTAAAATATGCATATATCAAATACATGGATATATCAAATAAATGCTGAAACAGAAATAATTCTCCCATAGTTTAAATAAAGAAAATGTATGTCCAAAAATTATGACACTTTCAAAGATATTCTGACAACACCTTTAAATTCACAACTAGGTGAAGCATAATTCTAAATCAAACACAAATTTAATAGGTTAATATTAAGGTAAATATCCAGCGTATATTTGGAAAACACAATAGAATTCTGGATGTTTCTTTACCATCACCAATTTATTGAGTCATGCACGATTTCATTAAGCGGTGAAATTTTATTTTCCTGTTATGTTATTTTTAATTGTTTGAAATACCGACATGAATTGTTATTCTATAGCTTTAATACAAACTAAAAATTAAATAATAACGAATTCACTGAAAATAAATACATTAATCTTATCCTCTACAAGGTTACACATCTAATCATAAATCGTTTTTTTCAGCGTAATATTTCTTAGTGAATATCAGATCAATATTTAGAAAAAAGAATTGATTTGTAGAGATTGTTCTGACTTCGCCAATCAATGGAGTTACGAGAGGTTTCCTAAAGTAGTAAAATTCCGCCACTTTGTTTTATTATATCCATTCGTCCGGTAAAATTTTTCCAAAGCTCTGCTTTGTTTAACTTTTTTTAAAGAAGTTCCATTAAAAATCTACTACTCTAAAATCTACTTATTATTTATTGCAAGGTTTTCTACAAAGCCGTAAATTCGGCTTGTAGATTGTATCTATGAAGTTTTATTAGAGGTATTTTATAAGCGAGTGCATTCAGTGCCGCGCTCAAAACCAAAGAAATTTAATTTGTATCTGTGGAATTTATTTTCTGATATATATTTGAGGGAACTTTCAATTTAGCAAAGCTAACCATAAATACTCAAGGTATGGAAAACATTGAATAATATTTAATGATCTGCTTGAAATTGTACTAATTAGTACGTCAATCCTTCCTATGGAATTTTTAACTTAACACCACATCACTTATGTTCAATTTCTCCATTTTTCCATTAATTATTCCATTTAGTAAATTATTTCCTATTTAACAGGTGTCGACAAATTGAAAAACATTATTTAGTGTTTACCAATCAGCATCTTCAAAAAAGTATGTAAAATACTTAAAATGCCATTTAAAGTTGTATAATCATGGACAAATGTAAACTACCTAGATTTATTTGTAATGAAAAATATAATATTATAGAGAATGATGCTGTTCATAATGTTAATATACTGTATTGTTTAACTTGTCCTAAACTATTAGCGGTATGTCAAATGTTCACGCTCTTTTGTCTCATACCAGTCAGCCATCCATATTTATTTCAATTAAAACATTTTAGAGGGGTTTTCACAACTTATTTTAACCTCTATACTACAGGATGGGGCAAGTGTCACACTACCATTTGAATTATTTATAAATTTTAAAAGAAACCACAGACAAGTTTCTTTTTATAATATGTTTATTTCATCTTTAATTTTTTTGTTAATTAAATTTTCAAAATTATGTCCATCAAATGTGAGCCATTGCTCACTAATGCACAGTAATGCAACTTTGTGCCCTTTTTAAGCATCTTTGCGGCACTGTACCGTTTTGCTGTTAAAGTTTAATTATTTACATTAAAAAAAATCGACCATGGTGACGTGTATTTTGTTGGGTAAGTAATTAGTTACTAAATGTTGTTTGGCAAATGTTATTACAAGTGTTTTGGGGTGCTGGAGGTTGAAACTAATCAATTGTGATATTAGGTTATGTTTCATTTCGATTCGGCATTACTTATAAAAGTAAATATGAAGCCGTCCTATATGTAGGACGCTAGGCATATAGAGTATGGTGATTGTTTTTTTTTCAAAATTGAATCCTAAAGTTTTTTTTCTATTAATACATGTAAACATTTTAGGGGCCTTACGTTGAACAGAGCCGTAACTATAGCTTACGATGATGATTTCCCTCAGGGTGGAATGCATAGGCTTCCGCCTAAAAATGCATGTGGTGATATTACCGATTACCAGCTAATCAATTAACAGCACCTGGTGAAATAAATTTCAATAATTTACCTAATTCCTCCGCTAATTCTGACTATGATGATGAGGAGTACACCACACTTTCCGAATTGGCGAAACGCCTATATAAGAAAAGTAACCAAGTTCTCAAACGCAAGAAAACTGACTTCAAATTTGTAAAAAAATATTTTGAAATTATTGATTCCCACGATGAATGGCAATCCGATGTCTCTGAAGTGACAGCCAAGAAACATCCTGTTGAATTATTTCAGAACTTTTGTTATAATGACCTTATAGTTAGCTACTTAACTAGCCCTTAATTAATAGTGAATGAAGCAACAGATATACAAATATTTATTTTCTTGGTCATGTTTTAATTAATTCTCATGTTATTTTTTAGGTATACCAACCAGAAAAATAAATAAGGAAATATTTCTAGTAGGGAAATTGGCTAATTTTTGGGAGTGCTGTTACTGAGCGGATATCTACAACTCTCAAGGTGTCGATTATTCTGGGAACGTGAAAAAGATACCCACAATGAATTCATAGCAGAGTCCATATCAAGAGATAGGTTTGAATATATCATGAGTAATATACATTTCGCAGATAAAAATAATTTGGACAAAAGTGACAAATTTGCAAAACTTCGGCCATTGTTTAAATATATGAATGCAACATTTTTAGAAAATACAGCTTTGCAAAAATCTCACAGCATCGATGAGGCCATTGTGCCCTATTACGAGAGACATGGCTGCAAACAGTATATAAAGGGAAAGCTGATCCATTACGGTTATAAATTATAGGTAGGATCTACTAGATGTACTAGATCTATAGGGTATGTTAATTGGTTCAAACCCTACCAGGGAGCTACTCATATTGGAACTTTATACATGAAACTTGGAGTTGGGGCTGGTGTTGTTCTTATATACGCAAATATATTGAGATCTAAGTAAAATGGCCAATATTTCATTTCTACTTTGATAATTTTGTTAACTCTGGTGATTTGCCTATTTCGTTGCAAAACAAAAATATTCAGGAAACTAGAACAATTCGTTGTAATAGACTTACCAATTGACCATTTTGTTATTCCACAGTTCAAACAAACAAACTGTCGCTACTGTCGCTTAAAGACTACTACCAGGTATCGTAAGTATGATGTTGGTATTCATGTCAAATGCTTTGTTGCATACCACACATAATCAGTTCATATAAAACTATTATTAGTTTTATAAGTACAGTATGTTATGTTCCTAACGTCCTATATGCAGGCCTGGCCCTTCCAGGTCCTATAGAGCTCTGGTGAATATTTTTTTTTATATTCTGTACCCTTAACATTAATAAAAAATCCCTTGTTTTTAAAAAAGTATTTTCGGGCATATCTGGGTTAATACATTTTAAATAACTGTTGTCCAATATATCTGGTGCTAATGGAAAGATTTCAGCACGGATATTGTCCTTTGCTTGCTTTATGGTTTAGAGTTTATTCATGTAAACCTTTTCCTTCAAAAATCCCTATAAAGATAATCTGCAGCTGTCAAATCAGGAGATCTAGGCGGTCACAATAAACCTTCAATTCGAAAAATTAAACGACTAGACAAAATGTTGATTGTTTCGCATAAGATATGCTGTGGCACGATCAGGCTGGAATCATATATTCTTCAGTTCATGCTCTTCCAACTGAAGCAGCAAAAATGTTTTCAATCATATGTCTATTGCGTTTATCCTTAATTGTAATTGCATTTTCACTATCGTCTTCAAAAAAAGTATAGTCTAATGATATTTTGAGCATGAATAACCTACCATATTGTAACATTAACTTGATGTAATGACATTTAATGCATGTGGTGTGGATTCTTTCTTATCCAGAATGGCTATTTTACTTACTCATTTGACCACTTATATAAAAATCAGCATAATCGCAATTTATAAATTTGGCATGGAAATTGCTAATTTGATGGAAGTCGTTTTTGATATCATTCTTTAGGTATAGCAGTCTGGTCTTGAACATTTTGAATCTAATAGGAAAACATATGCAAGTCACTGCATAACATTCGGCGTAAACTGCGTGAAGAAAATTCAAATTGTGCACCATATCGTCAGTACCACGTTTCTGGGGACTCCTCTGCTATTTAACTATCAGCAATTGTTTCAAATTCTTGAAATTATTTGAATAATCGTTTTATGAAACGCCGGAAGTTTAGGATATTTTTGCCTAAATTCACATTGGGTTGCAATAGTTGAAAATTTTTAAATATAAATTATAACAACTTCGCTACATTCTTTTAGCACATACTTATCTATAATAAAACTTGCACCCTGCACTATATAACAACCCAAACAGTTACAAATATCACGAAAAATAATGACGTCAAAACAAAATGATAGTGTGACACTAGCCCTATTCATTATATTGTACTATTATACAATATTCACAATAAATGTTACCATTTCGAATATCAGGTTTGCATATTTTCTTATAATTCTATACCACGAAACAAATATAATATTGTCCTAAACAAAATTCTACACATATAATTATAATTAAAAGAAAATTTGGAAAAACATGGAAAAAATTTGCCATTCAAATGGAAATAATGTAACAGGAAAATGAAATTTCACCACTGAATGGAACCGTTCGTGACTCAATTGATTGGCGATAGTAAGGAAACATCCAGAACTCTATTCTGTTTTCCAAATATCCGCCGAATGTCTGTCTTGAAATATTATTTTATTTAGATCGATTTAGAATTATGTTTTAGGCTAGTTATGAATTTAAAGATGTAGTTAGAAAAATTTTCAAAAAGTCAATTTACGACATATTTTTTTTAATTTCAGCTACGGCATTTATCTATAGTAATATATCTACGTATTATATTATAAACTGTTCCAAATATTTTGTATCTTTAAGTAATTTAAGAAACTGTTCTTCGTCTAAATAATTTCTAAATTTAATCGGAAGCATTTGTATAATAACAGACCGCTCTGGCTTATTTTGTATATTTTACTGAATTTAAACTTTCTGCTGGCTCTAATAATACATATATATATATATATATATATATATATATATATATATATATATATATATATATATATATATATGAACATTTTGTTAGGTGCTTGACTGTGAGCCCCATCCATCTCCGCAATTGACGGGCAAATATTTCGCCTCTTGATGTTCAGACTGGTCAGGGCACCGTAACAAGGTACACAAGTGCAAAATTTGATGGACAAAATATACGGAAGAAATTTGGAAAGTGAGAAGATATCAGGGGAAGAAAACAAACGAAAATACAAGAAATATCTTTTTCGGAGACACTTGCTGACGTTTAGGGGGCAGCTGCAGAAATGAGCAATTATTATGTGTAGCATAAAGGACTTCTGTCTTGCTGTCTAAATAAAATTATTTTTAAGTCACCCATTATTTACCTTGTTTTATTAATTTAATAGAATTCATAAGGCAAATCGAAAATGTATTGAAGAGAAGATATATTCCCTTTATATACCTAAATTATTACAAAAATATCTGCAGCTGGACATTTTTGATGATTTAGATATTTCGCTAATACATCGTAATTATTGTAAAATTTGACATTATGGTAAGCAGTACTAATAAATGAAAGACACTAATTAGTTTCGTTTATGAATCACTTTAAAAATAATAATTTTTCGAAAAAATAGAATTATTACGTTTTAGTGGCCCAAAACGGTAGTGGTTTTCGAAGCCCTTCAACATCGATATATTAATTTATTAAATATATTAATTTATATGGCGATTATGTTGAAAAATTAAATTATTCCAAATGGTATGGATAGTTCTTTCAATGTTAATCACATCGCAAATAATCTCAACGATAAAGCAAAATAAAGTAACCATAAAGCGACCGGATGTTGAATGTGCCGTATCTATCGTATCTAGACTGAATTACTAGGAGTAGCCAAGGAAATTCGACGACTTAACTATAAATCCTACGAAGCTGTGTGTAACACAGGATATATGCATCTTTCTTAACAAAATCTCATGATGCATAAATATTCATTAACACGGGGTTTAAATTCAAATAATTGCTGCGGAACAGGAATATGGCGAACAATCCAATGATTTCCATGTTTTTCCTGGAGCGCTAACTGAGTATACTAATATAAAAGTTCTAGAGACAAAACTTATCTACACGCTTTCAAAATGTGACTTAAGGTCTTAATAATGTTTGAAATCAAAGTTACAAGCTAATCGAGATATTATAGATTCAGCACCCCTAATTACTAGAGGACTAGTTTTTAAAACATATTTTTATGGTTTGACAGAATACATTATTTTGAAATTGTAAAGAAATTGACTCTACGAACTACATAGGTTATAATGTTTGGCTGTCTTAGGTTATAATGTTTGGCTGTATAGGTTATAATGTTTGACTTAAGGTCTTAATAATGTTTGAAATCAAAGTTACAAGCTAATCGAGATATAGATTCAGCACCCCTAATTACTAGAGGACTAGTTTTAAAAACATATTTTTATGGTTTGACAGAATACATTATTTTGAAATTGTAAAGAAATTGACTCTACGAACTACATAGGTTATAATGTTTGGCTGTCTTCTTTATTTTTAGTAAGCCTTTGGCTCCAAAGCCTGCCTACTCCAAAGAAGTGCGTTCTCATCTAACGTTCCTCGCTAATATCTACTTTTAGACCACTGACCACATTATCCATGAAACTAATAACACACCCCTTAAAACTGACTACAGAGTATAAAATTAATCACAAATGAATCAATGGAAATTAAATATCAAGCAATGTAACATATCTGGAGATTAAGAAGCGAATCCAAATCATAGAAATTTCATACGATTATCACAAAATGCTGGTGAATCTATCTAAACACGAAGGGGAATGGCCACTTATATAGATTGGCGATAAAAAATTGGAAGAACGTGGTATTTATAGTTTGCACAATCATCCATATCAAAGCTGTATCAATTGAATTGTTCAAAAAATTCAAGGAAATGTTTCGGTAGCAGATAAAAGAAGAGCAATGTATAGTTGTAGTGGTCGTTCACAAGGGCATATTTAGTTGATACGTGAAAGTGATATTGAAGACCTAGAAATTTTCATTAGTCGACGTTCACAACAATTTGAACTCAGTGAATCCACAACATCGCGTATTTTACGAAATGATTTAACTCTAAAGACATATATAGAGTTCAAATAACAAGGGAACTAAAGCCTCTAGATCATTCAAAACATCGTACATTTGTCAGTTGCATCAAAGAACAAACAGGCTATTTTTCTCAAAAAATCATCTTTTCACATAAAGCACATTATGAAATCGGTGGCTATGTTAATAAACAAAATTACCGCATTTAGCGTAAAAAAAATCCACCATTGATTCATGAGAAACACATCCCAAATGAGTCACTGTTTGGTGTACATTATAATCAGGAGCTGTAAATGGGCTGGGTTTCTTTCAGAATGCTGCTGGTGAAGCTGTAACTGTAATGACGTTGACTGTAAATGACGTTCAATATCGTGAGATGATAACTGGATTCTTGTGGGTTAAATTGAGTAATATTTATCTGGAGGATATGTGGTTTCAGCTGGATGGAGCTACACCTCACTCTGCTTATGAAACAATTGATTTAGTGAGAGAAAACTTTCCTGGGTGAGTTATTGTAAGATACCATCATGTTAATTGTCCACAAAGATCATGTGAATTGATACCATTGGACTATTTTTTTTTTGGGGTTGCGTGAAAAACCAGGTATATAAGAATAATCTACAATCGATTCCGAAAAGGATGAAATTATTCGAGTCATTGATAAAATACAGGTTATGCCAAAATGTCATCCAAAATTTTGACAAAAGAGTGGACGTCTGTGGAGCTGCAAGAGGTGGTCTTTAGGCAGATATTGTCTTTCGTGTTTAAATGTCTTACGTTATGCTTCAATTATGAATAAAACGTTTTTTGAAATCAGCGCAAATTCTTTGTTTTATTCAGGAAGTGCAAAAACCGCTCACTTTGAAAGACCCTTTAATTAACACAACGATATGAAAATCCACAATAAGTTTGCAATTTATAATCACAATCAAAAATTAGTTCATACTTGCAGAATCAAAGTTTGGAGATGTATCATGTATAATATTGTCAAGACCCTTAACCCTTCAGAGAAGCACTTCGTGGCTTCCAGATTCAGGAGCATATGGGTATGCCCGTATGTCTTTGATTAGTAATATCTATTGATTAAATTATCCAATTTGATATATTTATTAACCTAAATATTTATTTATTAATTTGTTAATTAATTAATAAATTATTATTTATTTAGTAATGTATGTATTAATTTAAACCTCAATCAGTATAGAAAAAAACTAAATAGAATATTCCCAAAAAATAATAGTATTCGTAATACCATCGAAAAAATCAGCAAAAATTTCTGGTGTTCTATTGTTTGATTTATTTGTTTGTATTGAGGTGTTCTATTCAAAATATCATATCTAAGCGAAAATAATAGATAAAAACTTTCCCTCGACGGCCTTTAAGAGTGGACTTAATGTACTTTCAGATACTTATTATAAAATTTAACTTTATTTTAAAAAATATATTTATTTAGTTAGGTAAAGTTCACTGGTTTTAAAATAATAATCAATCATTAATAATAATAATTTAAAATAATAATAATAAGTCAGTCTCATTATGATGCTCTTCCAAAACCAATTCGGTCTCTCTTTCACTCCCTTTGTCGTCGAAAATATCAGCTGCCTCATATAACGTTTCTACTTCAGACGCACAGCGAGTACGAGAACGCGTATTCATTTTGAGTTAAATAGAAAATGAAAGAAACCGATAAATAAATGTTAAAAAAAATTAAAATCAAAATTTTCAATAAAAATACTATAGAAAATATAATATTTATGATTTACTTACCACAAACTATGTAAAGATAAAAAAAACACACTATTTGTGGAAAAAGGTCATTGAAATAAATTGACAAAACACTGACACAACAACGGCACTGGGTGGCGTATACCCATAGACTGACTACGGTCAGTTATATTTTTTTAGTATTCACATCTTAAGATGGCTAAGGTGGGGGATCTGTAGTGGGGATAATAAAATTTTTCCCCCACTCAAAGTCATCCCCTCAGCGTGACCATTTATAAGGAAAAACACTTTTAATTCACCCCTGGGTACCCCGTATCCAGTGCTTCTCTTGAGGGTTAAAACGTTTAATGCTATTTATATTGAACATATTTTATAGCTAGGTATAGTTGGTTGTTTACCTCTACGTTATTAAAAATATCCATATGAATCAAGTCGAAAATTCTTAGTCAAATTAGCGTCCATGGTGATTATTTAATATATGATAGTTACAGGAAACACGCTAAGACCCAATTTATGCGTTTTAAGAATCTTAAGTAAATTAATCTAAATTAAGAGACTTGGGTCACATAAATATTTAGATTTAAGTACTCATGTACTATTATATCAAGGTTTTTACATAATTATTTTTTTATTATTATATGTTTACGTGTTTACATACTTATTTACATGATTTAACCATTGAATTAGTTTAATAATTTATTTTGCTTCTTAAAACGTGTAAATTCGGCATAAGAACGATTGACATATTCAATATTGTAGGTTAGAATACTGTTTTTATTTACGATATTTAATCAGCTGTTATTGCTGTCAACGCAACTTCCAACGTCAGTTTTGTATTAGTGGTCATTGGTGATCAAAATACAGTTATTTAAATCGGGTAGTGTATGATTGTAGTCGGATTGAAAAGGAAAATATTTCATTTCACAGCTAAGAAAGAAATTTAGTCTTGTAAGCTCTAACTGCAATTTGAAATATCTTTGTAATTAATTTATATTTTGGATTTTTGTGATATGTATTAAACAAGTTAACCTATTATATAGTCCCTATATACTCGGGAATTAACGTTACAATGTCTAAAAAAATAAATTAATTAAAAAAATGTTTGTTTTAATGTACATTGAAGTTAGGGTTAAGTGCTTGACAAATACATTAATAATTAATTAAGTACATTACCTACCAACTATTACAAATGACTTAATAGCTATTAAAATAATTCATTTTATCAAGAACAAATAATCCAGAACTCAAAAAATAAACAAATCTATAAATGTCAACGTCAAGTTCAACCATTGTCAAATTAAATAATGTGTTCATAGACGAATTAAATAGTCGATTATTCTCTTACTATCTCTCTTTAAGACATATATGATATCTTTGGACGTACTTCTTGACTTAGAAGACCCACTTTTATTTTCTCTCCATGTTTCTACAACGTAACTGATTTTATAAATATTGGATGACATACGTTGTTGATATGGTCATAAGCTGATGACACAGAGGTAAAGATCCAGCGCCACAACTGTGTAATTGAGGCAAGGTATTTGAAGATGGTTTTCCGAGCACAGTTTTTTATTTAAAAAAGGCAACATGTGTCTGTGAAAATAAAATAAATTTAATCACTAATCAACCTGTGTTAAATACTATAAATCTCACAAACTCATAAGATAATATGCTAAATTAATCATAGTATTAATTTAACCAATTCTTAAGCTCTCATTTGCATGTATTAAAAAGGAATTATTAACATAAAAAGCATTTGTTTCAATAGCCATACTAAACATACTCCGTTTTAATCACGTAAATGAAACGAGACCTGGCTCTAATTAATATAAATTTTCCACTTCTCGGAACTGGTGGTGGTCTTCTAGTTACTTTTATAAACCAATTAGAAAGAAAAATGTTTTTTCTTCATTCAGTGCGGTCTTTTGTGGCCTTATTTAAGGCTCTGAACGTCGCTCTTTTAATTTATCACCTCCCTTTTCATGGTCAGATTTTTAACTAAATAAGTTTAGTATAAAGCTTAATTAAGATTCCATTAAAGGAGCCTGCCTTAAAAAACCTTTTTCAGTAACGATAATATTCATAAATTTTGCCTGTTATCGTTTTTTTTTTGTTTTTGTGCCTTTTCACATTGTTGTGTATTGTATATTAAGCAGCTATTTTCTTGATATATTATAAATTAAGCCTCATTAGCTTTAATAATGTTCTGTATGCCATTTTTTGCTGGCAAATGCTATAAGCATGAAAGTCAGGTTTAAAATTACATGCTTATATCGCAATTGTTTATTGTACAGATATTTAAATTTGAAACATTATAAATACCTGGGGAGTAGCTTCATTCCACTGTAACACCACAATTCTTTGCGATTTTACGGCTGGTTTATTTCAAACTAACGATGACTACATCAAAAGACATCATTCATTCATTGTATTGGCTTGTCCAGAAAGTTCGTGGGGATTTTTTGAAAAGGAAGAGAAACGCAAATAGCTTATGTAAATTATTATTTCATCTGTTATGTAATTAATATTATTTGTTAAGTTTTCGCAAAAGTAGCGGTAGAAGGTAGTAGGTAGGTAGATAGGCAGTAAGTCAATAATGTCTCTTTGCCAAAAAATTAGCATCTTTCTTGTTAAAAAATATCAACAAGTTTTCTTTCACCTCTTTTCAGTTGTAAATGATTTTAGATGGAGTGGAATAGATAGTCGTCCGTAGGTGTGATATACGGTGAGTAAGGTGGATGGAGGAAACACCAAACCTTTCCTGATGGCTAATTCTAGCTGTTTTTCTTCAATTTCAGCCGATATAATTGTGAACAATAGAGGTCGATGTTGAATGTTTGGTTGCATGGAAAAAACACGGAAGTGTATGGGTCCCTTCTGATCTCAAGAACAATTTTCTTCGGACGAAGGCCGTCGTTTGCTCTACTTAAAACCCCTAACATGGACAACCCCCATGATTTTATCGATTGTAAGTTGTTGTACACAATCCACTTTTCAACACTACTTGTTGAAACTTTCAAAAGATTACATGAAAAAACTCCAGCAGATTTCGCTTATACATCGTATCGGTGACGACGTGTGGGACAGATTATTTTTCAAATGGTCAAGAAGAGTTGTTCTGTCAAATTTAACTTACCTACTACATTATAGATCGTGGTGCGTGGATTTTCAATATGTCCTTTATTTCCTCGACAACTGTGCTTGAAGAACAACCAAAGCGATGTTGGCCTTCCCATTCAAAGTATTCGCCCCCGAACTCACTAAACCACTTTCTCATCGTGATTTCCCCAATAGAACCCTCTCCATAAACTTCTTGGCATTTTTGAAAAAAAAAACCTAATGTGGCGTAAATGCAAGTTACTGACTGACATTTTTAGTTTGAATAAATTTGATTAACTGAAGGCAAATCAAAGGAAATCTGAACGTAAACACTATATATATATATATATATATATATATATATATATATATATATATATATATATAGATATATGGGGCATTTCATGCCAAATCGACCACTTTTGAACCTGACCCCTTTCGATTTCGCTGTTTCGAAAGAAACTTTTATGTCCTTTTCTACCCCCCCCCCCCCCCCGCCTTTTCTCAGAATTATTTACCATTTTTTTACCCAACCCAAACCAATAATAATGAATTGATATAACATTGCTTCGTATCTGATAATTCATTGAGAGGATGCAAGCAAATAGTTTGCTCTTTTTTAGAAAATTTTATTGAGTTATGTTCTAACACCAAAGATTTCAGAAATGTTATAGATTGCTACCTGCTTCTGATTATCTATCTCATTGTATTTAATCAGTTTATTAACTGTAATATATAAATATATATATTATATATTATATATACATATATATATATATATATATATATATATATATATATATATATATATATATATATATATATATATATATATATAGAAATAAGAAACGATTTTAATATCGTTGCTGTTAGATAGTATTGATTTATGTTAATGCTAACTGTTACACGCCCGCTTAGCTGGGCGTAGATTAAACTTTAGTTATAATTGATTATTCATGATTAAAGTTACTTGTAGCATGTAAATCCTGTAATGTAAGTGTCATATGTTCCATTCCACGACATAGTCGACTTCTATGGCAAATTTCATTATAATCCTTCCATTCGTTCGATCGTGATTGAAGGACAAACATCCAAACAAACATAACATAAGTTATATTATCGTAAATTACAATGATATAAAATTCCATTCTTTCAAGAATCTACTAAATATTTTAGATTATGGCAATTATCCATAGTTTAATCGAACATAATTGTCTCTTATTATCATTTTCAAAGAGAAACAGAAAACAGCAAGTTTCTGCCGAATGGCGTCAATGGATTTTCTAAATACCTTAAAAACATCATAAATTTGAAAATGTATCTTCTATGAAAACTGGCTTATTTGACTATGAGACATATAGGCCAATTAATTTTTATTATTAATAAAAAAATTGCCAGACCGACAAAAAAGGAAAGCCAAAGCGTCAGAAATTAAAAGCAATAATAATATTTGGTTTAAGCATCATAACAGTATTCACAAATAAGCAAATGCCAAATTTTTTGGTAGAGGAAGTAACCTAAGTAATGTTTAAAATGAATGATAATAGAGAACGCTCTTAGAAGAAACAGTGTATCTATTAAAATGCTTAAGATTCGAGGATTAGCTCGTACACAAAATACCCTTATATATGACACTTATACACGGAAATGATTATCTACTTAATATCTAAGAAAACAATAATATATATATATATATATATATATATATATATATATATATATATATATATATATATATATATATATATATATATATATATAAAGAGTTTTCCAACAAGAATGTCAAAACTTTAAAACATAATAGCGGCAATAATGTTTGAAATATAAATATCACTAATAGATTGCTGTGTTCGGTAGATTGTGTCATTTCATTTCACCTGCGTCAAACATTTATGAATTGGATTTTTGAGAAGTTAGGCGGTCCTTTGGGGAATAAATAATCTTTTTCGACGAAGCGCATTTCTACTATATTGCATTTGTGAACATTCATAACTGTAGGGTATGAGCCGATGAAAATCCTCAAGTGATTTAGGAATTACCTCTTTATATCATCCCTCAGAGTTTTTGGTGAAGGACTCAAAGGATCTTCAAGTCACTATTAAAAATTTTCAACGCGAAATGTGTGAAAGAATAATCGAAAATAAGGTCTCCAGACATTCCACTAGACCAAGCCAAGGAGGACATTTGAACGATATTATTGTCAAGATATGATGCCATTTTTTTGTTCTTTAAGATAAAATAAAGATTACCGGAGTATCACTTGTAGTTCATCTACGGAGTATCATTGTGTTTCATCTTAAGTATTAAATAAGGTGTAGACAGTTAATTTAATGAAAAAAGCGTACGTAAAGAGAACACAATATACCCTGTCGTTTTCTCATTCTGTCTTGAAGAAGTTTGTTTAAAACTATAAAAATATTGCGCTTCTACACAAAATCTGGAAGAATTACTATGACATGTACAATAGCTACAGAAGGCATGCGAATATTATTGTTTAAGAATAAACCGAATAGAACCAGGTCGCGGTAAGTATATTCATAGAATATTAATTGTTTAAAAAATTTACTGGAACATGATACCATCAATAATATAGAAAGGTACCTAAATATGGTTCGCGCATATTCAGTAGATTCACTGGCATTTAAACACAAGCTGTAAAAATAAGTTTTCGACTTACTTATATTTTAACCGTGTAAGCGAAACAATCACAATCTTTGCAAAAATGGAGAATCGCACACCAAACTATGAAAAGATCCATGCTCGACATTACAAGACAACATGGAAAGACTTTCCCCAGGACCAAAGAACAAACTAAAATAGGTGATGTATCAGCGCGGCGGAGTAAAACGACTGAAATGGGAATATGTTTATCATAAAATAATCAGTCTTTACAAATATAGAGAAAGGCACAAAGAACCATGACAAGGTCCATGCTCGGTATTACTAGATGATACGGAAGGACTATCCCAAGTATTAACGAATAAACCAAAATATGAGATATCTTAGTATTAATGCTCGACATTACTAAACGGAAAAACTTTATCAAGGATCAAAGAACAGACAAAAATATGCGATACCTCAGCGGAGTGAAACGATTGAAATGGGAATATGTAGATCATAAAACAAGAAATAATCAATCTTTAAAAAATAGAGAATCGAACAAAGAACTACGAAAAGGTCCATGCTCGACATTACTAGATGACATGGAAAACTTTCCCAAGGATCAAACCACAAACCAAAATATGCCATGCCTCAGCGGAGTGAAACGATTGAAATGGGAATATGTAGGTCGTGAAATAAGAAGTAATCAATCTTTAAAAAAAATAGGGAATTGAACAAAAAACTACGAAAAAGTCCATGCTCGACATTACTAGATGATACGAAAAAACTTTCCCAAGGATCAAAGAACAAACCAAAACATGCAATACCTCAGAGGAGTGAAATGATTGAATTGAGAATATGTAGGTCATAAAACAAGAAATAATCAATCTTTAATACAATAGAGAATCATCGCAAAAATAACTATGAAAAGGTCCTTGTTCGACAATACTTCTTCAAGGATTAAAGAGCAAAGCAAAATAAACCAATACAAACCGCGATGCCCCAGCGGAGTAAAACCATTAAAATGGGAATAGATAGAAGGAATAATAAAGAATAAAACAAGAAGGTATTATAAAAGGTAGACCAAAATTCCCAAACAATCTTATAGTTGCCACCACTCAATGAGGAGAGATACCTTCATCTTGCAGTAGATACAGAATGGCTGATATAATAATGACATAATGATGATATAAGACTTTTAATTCTAATTTAACAAATCTTTTTAAGCAATTTTACTTTTCCATGTTTCAATATACAAACTACAAATGTTAACATGGTGTACTACTGTTACTGTTTTGATACTAGACAATACGATGCAAAATAAAAGAAACGGTTCCATAAAAAAGACATTCTAAAAGTAGAATAGTTATACATGTGGTAAGTATACAATGTTATATAAAGAGTTTTCCTATAAAACACTCAGAACTCTGAAACGTAATACCGGCAAGACTATTTGAAATGTAAATGTCACTCATAGACTGCGGTATTCAGTACATTGTGTCAATTCACTATAGAAGTATATACGATTCAACAGCGTGCATAAATTATTCGTATGTACCATAAAAATGCAACCTCTACTCTAAGGAAAACATAATCTTTTCTGACGTAGCGCACATTCTGGCTTACTGGTTATTTGAACAATCATAACTACAGAATATAGGCATTTGGGAAAGATTTTCAAAATCGTTGTGGTTCAAGAGTTACCTCTTCATCCACAGAAAGTCACTATTTGGTAAGGTTTTTGGACTGAAGGAGTGATAGGACCTTATTTCTTTGAAGATGATTATTGAAACTTACTAAACCTAAACTAACAAATGTGTTTACAAACAATATTTTCTTTCAACAAGACATAAAGTGATTGTGAAAAGTTTCCAGCCTCAACATGAATCGCGCATGCGTTGAAAGATTACTTTGAATATTTTGAGCAATATTAGATGCTCAGTTGTTCTTTCTTCCCGTTCTTCAGTTAGTCATTTATGTCAGTCGATGTCAGTGTTTCCGTTATTAAATTCTTGCATTTGAATACGCAAATTAAAGCTGAGATGTATGCTGTTTACGTGGACTTTGCACCATCATTTGCAGCATGAAATGTTGGACAGTTGAATTTAAACGAGTTCGCACTAGCTTTGTTGACGATGAACGTTCGGGACGGCCAAAAACTGTAACCTCTACCGGTAACACTGAAAAAGTTCACCAAATGGTGCTAGACGACCGTCAAATTAAGATTAGAGAGATAGCAGGGGCTATGGGCATCTCGAAAGAACATGTTTATCATATATTGACTGAAGATTTGGGCATGAAAAAGTTAACCGCGCATTGGGTGCTGCGATTGCTCAGTCAGGACCAAAAATGTATTCGAATGAACATTTTCAAAGCCCTGCTGAAGCAGTTTAAGCAAAGTAGGTCGGAGATTTGGTATTGATTAACAACTGTAGATAAAACTTTGATCACTACACTCCTGAAACAAGGCTCAGTCGACTGTGAAGGGTCGAGGGGAATCGACTACGAAAAAAGTAAGACTGTTCCATCAGCCGGAAAAGTGATGAAGGCCACTGTTTTTCGTTTTTTTTTTTGGATATTCCTGGAGTTGTATTAATCAATTATCTTGAAAAGAGAAACTTGACAAGCTAGAGGCAGAAAATGCGGAAAAACGTTCACATTTGAAGGAAGAGAAAGTTTTGTTCCACCAAGACAACGCACTGCGTCATACTCCAGTGGTAGCCAGATTTGATTGATCACCCACCATATTTACAAGATCTGGCTTTCATCAAATTTTCATCAAATGAAGAGTAAACGATTATTTTGTAGAATGACATTCGTAAACGACTATTTTACAGAACAAGATGCTAACTACTATTTGGGCCGATTAAATAGATGGAGGCATCGCTGAGAAAAATGTATAGATTTACAAGGAGATTATACTAAGAAATACAACTGAATTTGATAAAAAATACTTACTGGGATTTTAAGTGATACACTTATAGCTTTTTAATGTTTCAAACGTTTATTATAAATTTTGCTCTACATATGTTTCGCCTTGTTAGGGGTTTCTCAAGAGTAGCTTGAACTAATACTAATGGTCAAACACAGTGCTTCCAAGTATACAGGTAAAATAAATTTTTTATTTCGTTTTTTTAATGTATAGTCTAGTTATTCTAAATATCGGCTGGTAAAAATCGGCGGCTAAAAAAAATACAATATGATCTTATCTTTTAGCGGGGTGTTTTGGAAATTTAGCTGGTCATTGATGATTATTATATGACCATTACTTAAGGATTTTATTTCTAGTAGGTGTATTTTTTTACTTTTCTTTTATGCGTGTAATAATTTAACATTGTTTATATTTATAAAATGATTGTTTTCAATACAATGTGTACATATTCCGGTGCTTTTTATATTATTTAGGATCTCTTTTTTGTTATTTTATTCTACAACCTATACTTCTACCACTTTGACCGATATATACCCCTTCACAATGCTTACTGTTAATTTTACATACACCCGATTTATCTAAAGTATCCGTTTTATCCTTGTTATTAACTAACATTCTACCCAGTAAATACTCTTACAACCTAGTTTATTTAATCTTTTACTCACTGTATTACTAAGTTTAGAAGTATAATTAATATAAATTTAAACGATTTGCCTTTTTGCTTTTTAATGTTATAAAATTCTTGTAAATTCAACTTTCTTTGTTTATTTTTTAACAATTTGTCAATTAATTCTTTGTAGCCGTTGTTTTTTGCTACCTGTTTAATGGAATAGAGCTCTTTATTAAAATTACCTTTGTTTAGTGGAAAATTAACTAACCTATGTATTAGACTATGAAAAGGAGATAGTTTGGCTTGCCAAGATTGTTTAGAATTAAAGTGTATAACCGGGCCTGTTATAGTCGGTTTTCTGTAAATATCAAATTGTAATTTATTAGATATTTTCTTTATCTTTATGTCTAGAAAGTTAATTCCATCATTAAGTTCAATCTTCATAGTGAATTGAATAGTTTTGTTTATGGAATTCAAATGGCCCAAAAACATGTCAAAAACCCATACCATTCCAAGTGCAAAAAAAAACATCGTCCACGTATCTATGCCAGTGTGATATATTGTTGATTGGTGGATTTTTAGAGCTAAAAATAAGATTTTTGAAATCAACCATGAAAATTTCAGATCACAAAGTTGAGATACGTGAACCCATTGGAAGACTGCGTTTTAGATAATAAATATCATTGTTATATTGAAAATAATTTTGTTCTAGGCAAACTGGGATTGCTGTTTTAGTTCAATTTTTAATTTGTCTTCTATGTCTGCATTGTCTATATATCTTTTTAAAATTGTAATTAAATCATTTACGGGTATAGAAGCAAAAAGGCTTTTTTACATCAAAATAGACTAATTGTGCATTATTCGTTAATGCGATGCCTTTAGATTTTTGCATAAATTGTAATAAATTTTTTATTTTTATTTATTTATTTCGGTCAAAGTGGTAGAAGTATTGGAAATAGAATAAAAGAACACAACAAAAAGATATCTTAAATAATATAAAAAGCACGGGAATGTCTACACATTGTATTGAAACAATCATTTTATAGATTACTAAACAATGTTAAATTATTAGACTCAGAAAAGAAAAGTAATAAATTAGATCTACTAGAAATATTGAAAATAAAAAAATCCTTAATAAATAGTCATATAATAATCAGGAATGACCAACTAAATTTCCAAAACACCACGGTAATAATAATTGAATAGTCCGGTTTGTACCAGTCTATATTTAGGATAATTAGATTAGACGTTAAAAAAAAAACAAGAAATAATTTTACATGTATACTTGAAAATACTGTGTTTGACAATTAGTATTAGTTCAAGATGCTTTTGAGAAAGCTCTAACAAGGCGAAACATATTTAAAGCAAAATCTATAATACACGTTTGAAACGTTGATTAAAAACCTACAAGTGTATCATTTAAAAACCTAGTATGTTGTATATCGTATATGTTATATAGTAAATATATATATATATATATATATATATATATATATATATATATATATATATATATATATATAGTCCAGTATACCTCGCCTAAGGTACTGGACGGGTCACGCGTGGTGGATAGTGAAAGTTCCATTAGATATTAATGGACAGCTGCGAATATCTCAAAATAAGCAGCCCCCAACCAAGGCAAAAAAAAATAAATCCACTTAGCGTCTGACTTGTATCAAGCGGTTGAGTGGTCAGCGTCTGTTCACCACTGGTGCGGCTGATATTTAAATTCTGGAACTAACCCTTCCAGTCTTAACCTCTGAACCGTCATGGTTAAAACCTTTAATTCAAAGTACAAGATGAAGCGTTCTAGTAATCACAAAATTACCCCAGGAGGTAGACAATCCTCTGCCAGCTTTGCTGGTACAACCGGACTTTCGGATTCTGGGACGTCCGGGCTTAAACGCAAAATCTTTCAGAGGGAGTCGGAGACCTCTGGCCAACGTCTGAAACTGAAAATAAAAACTTTCTTTGGAACGGTAAATATTAATTCTCTCCTGCGTCCAGGAAAACTACACGAATTGGGGCGAACATTAAATCAGCAAAAAATCCACATTTTAGCTTTGCAAGAAACGAGATTGACAGATAATAACACCTCGGAATTCGACAACTACAGACTTTTTAAAAGTAAAACGGACAAAATAATACTCAAAAATACACCACATCTCGGTGTTGCTTTCGCTGTCTCAAGAAACATTCTTGGTTCTATAACAAATGTTCAGCCAGTAAATAATCGACTTATGACACTATCCCTCAAGTGTGCTAACAAAAACTATACATTAATCAATGCACACCTCCCAGTTAACGAGGAAAATAAATCTAATCCTGAAAAAGTAAATAAGTCCTGGGAAATTCTGGAAAATACTAAAAGACTCTAAAATTCCCTCTAATCATGTAAAAATCCTACTGGATGATTTCAACGCCCAACTAGGGAAAGAAAGAAAGTACCGGAAACAGTCGGCAGTTTTCCCGCTCATAAATGGTCTAACCATAATGGTAGAAGATTGGTTGAACTATGTTCGCAGTTTAATCTAAAAATTATGTCAACCCATTTTAAGAAGAAAATAACAAAACAAAAGACCTGGAGGTCCCCAAACACGTACATGGGTGAATTTCAAATTGACCGTGTTGCCATTTCGTACCCCAATTATAAAGAGATTTTGAATGTTCAAGTCAGGAAAGGAGCAAATATAGACACGGCCCTGAATATTGACCAGCCCATTAAATTGGGGAGAACCAACATCAAAATTGATTGTCTGGCATTTGCTGATGATTTAGCAATTTTAGCTCAAGATGTATTAACGGCACAGAAACAGATTGAAATCCTAAAAGAAACATCAGAAAAGGTAGTACTCCAAATTTCCTTTGAGAGACACACTACATGACCTGCAACAGACTAAGAACACCATTTCTAAAAAAAAAAAATATAGTAACATTAGACGAGTCTTTCAATTCAAATATTTGGGTGAAATAATCATGAAAAATTGGTTGGAAAAAAGCGGCCAATAAGGGTAGATGTCAAAAAATGGAAACGGCATTGAGACTTACACAAAATATTTACAACAAAAAATGCCTATCTAAAAACACAAAATTGAGACATTACAACACAGTTATTAAGCCAGAATGTCTATATGCTGCAGAAACGCTCATTTTGAATAGAAAGAGGGACATCGAGGACATTGAAAAGAAGGAAAGAAAAATCATAAGATAAATCCTAGGTCCCAAACAAATAAATAACACAATATACCGACTACGAAAAAACCAAGAAATCAAACAATACACAGATATACATAGCGATATGAGAAAAAGAAGGCGTAAGTTTTACGGACACATAAAACGGATGAATCCGAGTAGGCTAACTAGACAAATAGTCGAATTTTATGAAAATAGGAGTAGAGCTAAAGTAGAAATAATTAAATGGATTGGTGCAATTAAAGAGGACCTAAGATCAGCAAATATTACACAAAGTGAAATTCAGTATAGCGGCTGTTTCAGACACAACGTTAACGTTCAGAAGGTTGGCCAGAGAGAAAAATGTAGGAAGACTGGAACAACTTGGTCTGACGAAAGGAAAAAAGTTTATAGCGAAAGAATGAAATTAGTATGGGCGCAAAGGAAGGCTAGCAACAACACACGCCTCTAATTGTACTTTGCGTGGTCCACTAGGGCCCATACGTGAATAATAATAATAAATATATATATAGTGAATATATAAATTATATATATAAATAATAATATATATAAATAATAATATATATAAATATATATAGATGAAGCGTTCTAGTAATTACAAAATTACCCCAGGAGGTAGACAATCCTCTGCCAGCTTTGCTGGTACAACCGGACTTTCGGATTCTGGGGCGTCCGGGCTTAAACGCAAAATCTTTCAGAGGGAGTCGGAGACCTCTGGCCAACGTCTGAAACCGAAAATAAAAACTTTCTTTGGAACGGTAAATATCAATTCTCTCCTGCGTCCAGGAAAACTACACCAATTGGGGCGAACATTAAATCAGCAAAAAATCCAAATTTTAGCTTTGCAAGAAACCAGATTGACAGATGATAACACCTTGGAATTCGGCAACTACAGACTTTTTAAAAGTAAAACGGACAAAAGAATACTCAAAAATACACCACATCTCGGTGTTGCTTTCGCTGTCTCAAGAAACATTCTTGGTTCTATAACAAATGTCCAGCCAGTAAATAATCGACTTATGACACTATCCCTCAAGTATGCTAACAAAAACTATACATTAATCAATGCACACCTCCCAGTTAATGAAGAAAATAAATCTAATCCTGAAAAAGTAAATAAGTCCTGGGAAATTCTAGAAAAGACTATTTCTAAAATTCCCTCTAACCATGTAAAAATCCTATTGGGTGATTTCAACGCCCAGCTAGGGAAAGAAAAAAAGTACAGGAAAACAGTCGGCAATTTTCCCGCTCATAAATGGACTAACCATAATGGTAGAAGATTGGTTGAACTATGTTCGCAGTTTAGTCTAAAAATAATGTCAACCCATTTTAAGAAGAAAATATCAAAACAAAAGACCTGGAGGTGCCCAAACACGTACATGGGTGAATTTCAAATTGACCATGTTGCCATTTCGTACCCCAATTATAAAGAGATTTTGAATGTTCAAGTCAGGAAAGGAGCAAATATAGACACGGATCACTACTTGACTAGAATCAAACTTAGCTTAAAACCTCGAAAACTTATTCAAAAGGGGCTGCTAATAACAAAGTTTGACCCAACGAAAATAAAACCAGCCCTAACAGAAGAGCTTGATAAACAACCTGCACAGAACTGGCAAGAATTAAAACAAAAAATTATTAAAACAGCCTTAAAGTTGGTCCCTTTACAAAAACGTAGAAAACATCCGTGGTGGGATGAAGTTTGCGAGCAAGCAGTATTAAGCCGAAGTAAAGCATTCAAAGATTGAAGAACAGTCAAAAAACAGCAATAAACTATAACATCTTTTTGGAAGTAAGAAAAGAAACATCGAAGCTAATTAGACAAACTAAAAGAAAATATGAAAACAATCAACTTAATGAAATAGAAAAAGATTTCCAAAAAAATAACACCCGAACCTTTTACAAAACTTTTAAAACTAAATTAACAGGCTATCAACCGCAGAGCCTATGCTTTCAAAAGGAAAACGGACAACTAGCTCTAAATAACCAAGACAATTGCAAAGAACTTGCGAAATATTTTGAACAAATACTAAACTGTCCTGAGCCCTTAAACAAATTACCAACACTAAACCCTAAACAAACAAACCCAGATTCATTACCACCGAATGAAGAGGAAATACTTAGGTAAATCAAGCGGCTTAAAAATAACAAAGCTTCTGGTGAAGATGGAGTCACTGCTGAACTTTTGAAGTCCGCTGGTCCAGGTACAATCAAGGAAATAACCAAAATTTTGGTACAAGAAGTTTGGCGAACCGAACGGATTCCGGAAGACTGGAAAGATGCTCTAATCCATCCACTACATAAGAAAGGAGATAGAACGGATGTAAACAACTATAGAGGAATATCTCTTCTCCCAGTTTGTTACAAGATTCTATCTCAATGTCTACTAGACAGAGCACAGGGAGAGTTAGAACCGAACATTGGTGAATATCAGACAGGTTTTCGACCGGGCAGATCCTGCCCTGAACAGATCCTGAATCTAAAGTTGATTCTAAGACATCAAAAACTGTACAATAAAAATCTCGTCTGTACATTTGTGGATTTCAGAAAAGCATATGATTCTATTGACCGCGAATCTTTATTCCGAATCTTGAAAGAACAAGGACTAGATCTGAAAACGCTAATTCTAATTGTAGAAATTAGAACTAAATTGTAGAACTGAAAACGCTAATTCTAATTAGCTAACGCTAATTGTACTTCGCGTGGTCCACCAGGGCCCGTACGTGAATAATAATAATAAATATATATAGTAATATATAGTAAATGTATATAGAAACCAACTGCGGAATCCATAAACATTATTAAAAAAATACTTATTTCTGTGTTAGGCCAGAAAATTTCCAGACTACCTTTGTATTTGCGTTCTCACACCCACGAATTATTTTTGCGAGGTTATCTTAAACTCTGGTTTAAAGAAATAAACCCCAAACAATTCTGGACCTTAATCGAAACATTCAGGTCACCATTGAAAACATACCATGCCATATACCTGTATGCGAAAGAGTCTTCAAAAACTGTATCTTCAGAATGTATACGAATAGATGAACTTACATTTGAACGATATTATTTATTCTTCAAGATAAAATAAAAATTTACCGCATTATCACTTGCAGTTTTTATTGGGCCTCGTTTTAAAGGTCTGTCACTCTAATTGGATCATCCTTTAGAGTAATATTTTTCAAAGTATTTTACGTTTGTCTAAGTTTTAAAATTGTATACACAACAAACAGTTAGATCTCCTGATAATTATAAATAATAGTAAATAGTCAAGTAACAAAGTAATTTCTATTACAAACATACCGTTTTTCCAAAATACCTTGTATATTTTTAAATTTTCAAGTTTTTCGTTATCTAATCACTAAATCTAACAATTAGAGACCGTGAAAGTTAAGTTAACTCTTGTTTAATTTAATAATTACGACAGGACCCTCAACAAAGCCGCGAACTAAATGTTAATAATTAAAACTACAAACTAGACCTCGAATTTGAAAACTTGGGAAGTTTTGGCAAACCGACAAACTTTGCGTCGAGATAGAGACACATTTTTCATCGGCCGCGAATTGAACTTTCAAAAAGTTGGTCCTATTAATAATTTTCGTTTTACCGACGAACCAAACTTTTAGCTCAAATGATCGATACGTGTTATGACTTAACATAAATAATGAATAATTATGTTAAAAATTCATTAACATACTTCAACTTATTGTTTTTCAACTCAAACGCAAAAAATAAAGAATAGAAAAAGGATCATTTAAAAAAACAACTTCTGTCTTGACATCTCGTTGAAAACCCATATAAGTCAATTTTTCTGGTATTTAAAAGTCCAGATTCAGGAATAAGGCTTGTAATATATTTTCCAGTCAAAATTTAAGTTTTTTTTTGTACCATAGTTCATTGTCGTGATGTAACGTTTAATTTTCTTGAACTTTATCATGCAACCTTTTAATCTCAAGGGATTATGGTTAACACAGAAGCATTATAAAATTGGATTATTTCTTTTATTCCTTGCTTTTCTTCTTTTTCTTTGATTTTTCTCCTTTTTAATTTTTGTCTCTTTCTTCCATTCTGTTCCGTTTCTCCAGTTCATTCGTTTTTTTCTTTCTTTATTTTCAGTTTCTTTGAAATCTATGATGATTAATAGGTTATGAGTCCTAGCTTCCTGTGATTTTAACCTCCGCTGTGTTAATCCCATCACTGTGGTATTCTCCTACACTGCATACCTCCATCATTTTCTAGGTCTTTTATATTCCCCAACCCCATTTATATGTCCTGCTTGTGCGGTTGTACTTTTATGCTTCTTACAATGCTCTCCTCCCCTAACTCATTTTCTTTCTCTTTGTTTCGTCTCAGTCTCATTTTCCCATTTTCTGTTATATTTGGTTCCAACGTTGTTCTTATTATTTTGTTTTCGATTATTCTCTTTTGTATTTATTATCGTTGCTTCTTTAGTATTTTACTCTGCAAAACTTTGTATCTACCATGAGTTTGATTTCATTCTAAAATTGCTGTGTCTCCCAAATAGTTCACGGAGAGAATTAGTCCAAATTTATTCGCTTTTTTGATAAAAACCTACAAGTGTATCATTTAAAAACCTAGTATGTTGTATATCGTATATGTTATATAGTAAAAATAGTAAATATAGTAAATATATATATATATATATATATATATATATATATATATATATATATATATATATATATATATATATATATATATATATATATGAAAATATTGTTGACACAAATAAACTGATTCTTAATAGAATATTCATTCATCTCAAAAATGTCATCTCAAAACGTTATAGGTGGCAAAGAGAAAAAACAAGTGGGTGCTTTAACTAGAGGTGAAAGAGGTGAAAATACAACAATGGTTGCTTGTGCTAGTACATCTGGTTAATTGATACCCACAATAATAATTTTTAAGTGAAAGCAAATAAATGAACAGTTAAAGGAGAGAGCTGCAGCTGGAAATATTGTAACTGGTTGCATAAATTGTGAACTGTTCAATCAATGGCTACATCATTTTATTTCTGTG
Source organism: Cosmopolites sordidus (assembly GCA_031761425.1). Lineage (NCBI taxonomy): Eukaryota > Metazoa > Arthropoda > Insecta > Coleoptera > Curculionidae > Cosmopolites > Cosmopolites sordidus. The sequence goes on along the minus strand of JARFXV010000479.1, from coordinate 2,394 downwards.
GGCAAACCAACAAAAGAAGATAAGGTCTTGTTACTATTCTATGCTCATAAGACACATTAAAAATGCAGATACTTTGCTGTTAGCCAATAATGGCGTTATTTTGCTACAATTACCGGGATAGACAACTCATAGACTTCAACCATTAGATGTGACATATATGAGAAATTCAGGATCCATAGGTCTGCTGTCCGGAATTAATGGCGAAGTGAATGGACTTAGATTTTTAGCCCTCCAAGGGAGTTTTGGAGGGCGTCGGTCAGTTGCGCCTGAAACTGGGTAACAAGCTGACCCAGTAATTGCCCCATAAGTTCGGCGAAGGGATTTCCTTGTGGAGCGGGCAGTTTGGGAGGAACCGTGTTCCTCTGAGACCCCCACACGAAGGTTGGAGGGGGAATCTTTTTATTGGCAGATGGACCTGAAAAGACCCTGTTGGTTTTAGGTTATGAAGATCTTGTAGAGTTTTGTGGGCGTGCTGGACAACCTTGGAAGCTAGCGGTATGCTCGCCTCCGTAGTTGCAGCACGTCGCTTTTGTTGGCTTGTCCTTTCTGCAGTCCCTGGAGTGATGGGCTTCTCCACATTTGACGCAGGCCGGGTCAGCATGTCATTTCTTTGCCGAATGGCCGAATTGCTGGCAGTTGAAACACTGCACAGTGCGGCCATTCGACTTCTGAGTTTGGACCGTGATTTCCTGGTCAAACAGGGTCTTCATTTGGTGGATGTTCTTCTCCTCCTTCGGTAACACCACCTGTACGAGTGCCATCGGTGTGCCTTTGGCGGTTTTCCATCTTTCCACGTGTACGGGGTGGAATCCCAATTCAGTGAGTTCATTCGCAACGGTCGTCGCAGGAATGGTTTCAACCACTCCTCTGATAACCACCCGAAGATTGCGCTCTTCGGGGGTACAGAAGGAGTGGTACTTGTAGCCGTGCATGTTGAAGAGCTTGGTTGCGGCCCTGAAGTCATCGGAAGTAGGAGGCCTTAGCATGACCCCATTTGGTTTTGTTGTAGTTCTGCCCAGGTTGATATTTTTGTCTTTACAGATACGCAAAATCTGTAAATACGCGCCTTTATTCCTGATGACAATCGGCGATATCTTCGAGGACTGTGGAGGTGCATATGTAGTATTTTTGGGATGGATTTTCTTCGCTTCCGGCTGTTTAGGTACGGGCTTTTTGAAAACTGGTGCTTTGGAAGCCCCTTCAGAGGCTGGCTTCTTCGGAGGAGGGAAATCCTCCTTTTCAGCCATTGCGGCACGTTTGCGATTCTTCTTTGAGGAAAAATGAAAGCTTTCCTCGGACTCGGAAGCTGAAGACCAGCCTGCTTCCGACAATTCAATGTCGGAGCCGTAAAATGAAATTTCGGTGTCAGTGGTTTCGGTTCTTTTCTTTTCACTCCCCTTCGCCTTGGAAAAGGCGTCGGGTTTTGATGAAACCTTGGTTTGTTTTTCCCTCAGCTTATTGGTTTCGGCTCTTAGCTTCTCTAAGTCTTCCGACATGATCTGGTTCTCATTGCGGAGTTCATTCAATTCCGCACTTACGAGATTACCCATCTCATTTAAGTAACGCAGTTGACCCTCCAGGTCGGTAATGCGTTTCTCTTTTTCATCGATTGATCGCTGAAGCGCATCAAACGCCTCTTGCGTAATGATGAACCCCGTGGGGTCCGTCATTGCACTGTGAAACACTGTAAGACTTGGTCGATCGCAAAGAGCGTGTGTACTCTTAGACTTAACCAGAACGTGAGAGAGATCGGTTTGCCGTATAATATTTATGTCTTCTGGCCTCGGTCTTAGTCGGTAGCGATTGGCTGGCACTGGCGCTAGCTCCGCCCCTGAGGCGCTTGCGACGTTTTTGTTTCCAGTCGTGCTCTGGATGTCGTGCTGTCCGGGTCTGCTGGTCAGAATCTTGGTTGAGCTGTCATCGAACACGCATCGTTCTGGCAGCAGACCAAAAGTGTGGTTAAGAGCTCAAGCGTGAACAGTAAAAGTTTCCAATGGGCGAAACGAAACGGAAAACGCCAGATGCGTGTGAACCGAAAGAAAAAGAGACTAAAAATCTCATCGAAGTGCATAAAGAGATCGCTAGTAAACTAGTTGATCAAGATCGAGAGATAAAACAATTGAAAGAAGCTAGTAGCAAGGAGAGTAGTAATGGGGACTTCTACGCCGAGCTCATAGCCGAAACAAAAGAAATCCTGAATAAGGTAAAAGCAGAAAATGTCAGGCTTAGAGCCGCACTTTCTACAAAATCAAACGGTGGAGTCTTAATGAAGACAATAAGCACCCAAACAGATGACACAAAAAAGACTGACAGCACCACACAAACATCCTTAGAGACAGAACTACCAACGATCGAGGCCCATTTGGGACCCCGAACCCAAAGTCAAACATCACT
>JARFXV010000478.1:650000-823963 GCA_031761425.1 Cosmopolites sordidus | reverse complement strand
GTTAGGTCTTCCAGAATGCAGTGGTTGGGTCATGTGTCAGATAGTAGATGAACAAAACAAGCATTGTTAAGAGGAGATGGACGACGAAGAATAGGACGACCAAGAAGGAAGTGGCTGGAGGAACGCAAGGAAAAAAAAACTTTCGAGGAGATCGGGGACAAGGTGGACGGAGGAAAACACAAGACACACAGAAAACACAGGGCAGAAAGAATACTCGAAAATGAGTCAAAATGCTTTGCGTGATCTAATCGAGTCTATACGCACCTAATAATATATATATATATATATATATATATATATATATATATATATATATATATATATATATATATATGCATGTGATTGCAGCCTCCATTCGACATGGCCAATTTAAATAGTCATGGCTTTAGTCGTTCCTTCATTCGCTCTTCAATTGTTGAGCCCAACTAATGACGGCTTAAGGCCAGAAACAGGTCTTGGGAGATGCTTGCTGGTGCTTTGGATGACGGACAAAGAAATGACAAAGCACGACATGGAGCACGGGTGAACTTAGATTTGGAGCCACATTAGCTGTGGTGTCTAAGGCGTCAGCCTTACGTTACGGCAGTTAATGTGGAGCGTGTTCGAATCCCGTACTAGGCAAAAAAGTTTTTTCTAAATTCTTGTGAATGTTTCTAGGTAAGAGTGTAAAATCTGACAAGGAATCACCCCTCAGTCACGCCAGTTCGAGCCTGGGTAAGGCCGGATACCTTCTGAGAGGTTTTCTACGTTGGTCACTCGCCAGTCGATAGGCTTCTCGAGATACTTTCGATTAAGCACAAAACCAAGGGTTGATAGCCTGAGGCGGGTGCTGACCGGGGTTTTCGGTAACTGATGACCGTGGTTCGGAACCCACGTTAAGCTGTAGGTCCAGTCGCTAAATAGCCTTCTCAGTTGCTGGTGCGCCTCTAACCCCAAAACTTTACTTTACTTTTTTGAACTTAGATTTTTAATACTTTTCTCCACGGGCCCAGTTCACCATTTTTCGATCATATATATATATATATATATATATATATATATATATATATATATATATATATATATATATATATATATATATATTTATTTATATATATATATATATATATATATATATATATATATATATATATATATATATATATATATATATATATATATATATATATATTTATATATATATATATATATATATATATGTATATATATATATATATATATATATATATATATATATATATATATATATATATATATATATATATATATATATATATATATATATATATTTATATATATATATATATATATATATATATATATATATATATATATATATATATATATTATATATATATATATATTAAAAAATCGGCGTTTTTTTTAATAGTTATAACTCTTTCCAACATTGAATACATTTATAAAATTATTGAGTGTCTCCAAAAAGTTCGTCATTTTATTTATTTTTTCTTTTTTTCCCAAGAAAACTTATGTTCCGTCTACATTTGATGCCGCAAGTCACTTGCTGTCAACTTTTCTATTTTTTTTTTATATTATTTTATTATAAAATTAAAATTAAATTGCGAAAAAATGGAAAAAAAATGATGGATTGAAATAACACTGCCAGTTTCATTGAAAAAAGTATTTAAAGCGGCTGCTCTTCTAATAATATTGTGCGTATATATATATATATATATATATATATATATATATATATATATATATATATATATATATATATATATATATATATATATATATATATATATATCAATAATATATATATATATATATATATATATATATATATATAGTAATTTCACCCTGAGTGAAGATGGCTAGAAACAAAGATAGTTTTCTGATTATTTGTGAAGAGACTAAACCTTCATAAAAGGCAATTTCATATTTGTATGATAAAAAAACTTCGTAGAATTCATGATATTTCATTATGTAAATGATGAAACTAGTAAACTAAATGAAGCGGATATCTATAAATCAAAGATATGGAGAATATGGAGCATATCGTTGAACTTTATATTCCATCTCAAACAAGCCACGTCTCAACCGAAAGGCAACGATTTTTTTGTTCACCTGATATTTTCATCTCACTTAATCGTTGCTAAATCGCAATTTATTTAAATGATTACCGACAATTTCATTATAACATGATTACAACAATAACCCTTTCATCGTTCTGAATAATTGTTTAATGAATCCGCTGATTTAGTGGTTTAATAACTATTTTCAAGCAGGAAAGGTAATTGAGTTAAATAACTTAAACTCATTTTTAGTTGTTAAATTAAATAGATTTGCCGAATAGATATTAATTAGTAAAAATATAATTCGTTTATGGTTAGAGACAGATGACGAAAGTCCAAATAGTCGAGTTTTTTTAATTCCTGAATAAAACACAGAAACTAATCAAAGACCCGAATACTTTCATCCTTTAGTTCAGAAATCTGGAAACGGACTTCAAGAGCAATCAAAAATTATTGTATAATATTTTAAAAAATGTGAGAAGAGAACAAAGAGTAAATCTAACATATATCAGAAATAAAAGACAGTTGGTATCTGAGAACGACGAGAAAGCGTAAGTTTGGCGGGAACACTTTAAAGAAGTATTGAAGGGTAAGAACGTCACAGTAAAAGATGAGAAGCGATCAAAGGAAAATCAACATAAATTCAAAGGTAACTTTATCCAGTGTAACGAAGTTAATAGTGCAATTTATATCTGTAAGAATGTGATGGAGTTGAAGTGGAATTACCTAAAATTATGGGAAAAGCGGGAACAGATCTTCTCCTTAAAGTACTAAACGCTACATGGAAGAACAGAAATATATCGAGGGACTGGGAAGTATTTTCCCAATTTTTAAAAAACCTCTCCCTTTTTTAACTCCAGTTCCTCTAGCATTAGTATCAAATTTAATCTAAAGTTTTTTGGATCATCTCTAAATGATCCCGATATCCATGCAACCTTAATCCCAAAATTATCTCTCTTCTTTTAGCTCCACCGAACCACTTTCATGAAATTTTTAAACAGTGTGATTTTGAATTTACGAACGGTTGATAGTGGTTTTAGATGGACAATTATGTAAACCGTAAATATCACATAATTTTTTAAAAATATTTTTTATTGTACACCCATTTTCATAAAATAAATACATACATTACACTTTTGAAATAAGACTTGACCTAGGTAAATTCACAGCGCCATCTATGTGTTATTCAAGAATTTAAAAAAACCTCATTGTAAAAAGCCCGTCACGTAATGCAGCAAGAATTATGTCACAGAGCTCAAGACCTGCGAAAAAAATAAGGCTGGGAATAGAATGAAAAGTTTGGTCTTTTCGTCCTGCTAATCATTCATTCATAGGGGAATTTATACTTCAATGATCACAAAATCAAGTAACTTTTCAAATAAAACACAAATTATTCATTTAATAGGCACATTAAATCGATTTTATAACATCGCCAACAGAAATGTATTAACTAGGGAAATAATATAAAAATTTGTCAGATGTCAAGAGAATAAGCACAAAAACAAACCTTCCGTTTTGATCATAGAAGATCAGTTGTCAGAAATTCCCAGAAAATGTATGTTCAGTTTAAATAATTAACAATAATCGCTGAGTATCAATACAGGCGAATGTTGTTAGCATGTTAGAATGTGTAGCAGCATGCTCAGCTTGCATTTCTAATGCGAATCTTTGACGTTAGATGGCGCTAGACGATGCGATTCGCCCCGCTTTCTCGCACAAGGCGAATATTATTCACCATACATTCTCTTGGTTCCTTCAGCAGCCCTTGTATATCAACATAAGTAGTGAAATGAACATTGCATATTTCGAATTTGTACTTTTTTCGTGTCATAATTCTTATAAATATTACATTGCAAAAATGAGGTATTTTTAATTTGTCTTGGTACATTAATAATTTTTTTTCGTTGTTCAAGGATTTGGTTACACAGCATATTTGTTGCTTATTTTACTAGTAAGAAAAAAGTTGTAGTTATACGATTATTTTGAAAGCTTGATGAATGATGTATTGCAATTTCTTACTGACACAGAGCAAATTTTCTAACCGAGCTGCACTTCTAATTATGAATGATAAATCATTATAAGGTCGTGTCGTTTTTTTGTTTCTTGCTATATTAATTATTAGAGTCGGCAACCAGACAATATCTATATGTGCACAGACAATGAAACATCAAAAAGTATTGTATACCGACAAGCATTGTGAAATTAAACGTGCTAGAAACGTGTGCTTACTCTTTTCGTTCTTTTCCATTTAACCAAACTGAGCCGCAGCAACGCGTAGCTGGGTACAGCTATATACTAATAAAAATTGAAACATTTATTGATTATTATTATGGGATGAACAGCTGTTTATTAACTGTGAGTTTTAAGCAGCCTAAAATCATCGAAAACTAAAATTCCACTATATTAGGTTTGGAAGCCCAGTAAATACCTACTATCCTATCAAGCAGTAAAAGAAATAATCTACTACATTTTGAAGTGTCATTTTTTATATGTTTCAAGTCGATCTGCAAATTCATTCGTACAAGAACAGAGGCTTAAAGTTAATGTATCAGTGTTATTTTTTAAAAAGGAAAATATTGAAATCGTGTAGTGATTAAATTTTTTCTAAAAAAAGGTTTAAAGGCAATGGAAATTCATAGTAAAATGGTAAATGTATTAGGGGAGAGTGCTCCTTCAAAAACAATTGTTTGTAAGTAGGGAGGTAAGTTTCAAGGTGATCGTACAAGCCAACCAAAATGATGATTCTCGTTCTGGACATCCAATAAGTGTAACCTCTGAACAAATAATTAATTCTATACATGATATAGTTATAGATTACAGACTTTGTCTGAAATTGCTAACTGCATAATTGGGTGTTTTATATTTTGAAAATGGAATTGGGCTTGAGAAAGCGATGTGCATGACGGGTGCCGCATTTGTTAAATTCCGATCAAAAACAACTTTGAGTAAAACTTTCCAACTAATATTTGGATATGTTTTGAAAGGATAAAATAGATTTTAAAGGTCGTTTTGTAACTATTGATGAGACCTGAGTTTACTACTATGATCCTAAACTGCAACAACAAGCCGCAGGGTGGAGTGAGCTCAGTTATTCAGCTCCGAAGCAGCCAAACTAATCAAAATTGACCAAAAAGGTTATGGCATCAATTTTTTAGGATGCAAAAGCCATTTTGTTTATTGATTATCTTCAAACGGAAAAACAATAATAGATTAGTGTTATTCAAACCTTTTGGATCAATTGAATGCAAAAATTCGGGAGGAAAGACCTGATTTAGCGAAGAAAAAAATCATTTTTATCAAGGCAATGCATCGATTCACAGAAGTGTTCTTGTAATGCCAAAATTGAAAGAATTACCCTACGAAATGTTGAATCATCCACCATATCGACCATATCTGGCTCCCTTCATTTAATTTCTTCAAAAAATTCCTACGTGGCAAGCGTTTTTTGTCAAATGAAGAAGTTGTAACAGCCGTAGATGAGTATTTTGAAGAACTTCCAGAAAATCACTTCAGATACGGAATAAATGAATAGTAGAACCAATGGAAAAAATGTACTGAGCTTAAGGGAGAATATACGGAAGAATAAAGTAATTTTTTCAATTATAAATTTGTTCATTTTCGCTTCGCAAACTTTTCAATTAGCCTAGTAAGTCAACATTTTCAATTCGGAATTTCTGGAAGCACTTTTTATAAGTGCTGTTCAAAACAGCATTATTTCCCCATAAATTTTCAAGAGTATTTTTTTTAATTAAAATGAGAAAAGAAGGCAGTGCCTTAAATGTAGCTTTTCAAACGACTTCATGTCTACAACTGATTTTTCAAGTTATACTCACAGTGGGGTCGTATAATATATGTTGTTTCGAAGTTGAAAGCTGGCGCTTTAGGGTAACTTTATGGCGATAAAATGTAGAAATATCGATAAAACCTAGAGGCCAAAAATGATGTTGAGAACATAATATATTAGAGAGATGAGATTTTTTTTGCCCACGACATATTCTCCAAACTTGTCCCCTTTGGTTTTTTTTCTCTTTCGATCACTACATCACCTGGTTGATACCCGTTTTAAATCTCTCGAAGAAGTAAAAAAAATGCCTCAAGGACTTGATAACATCAAAACCATCAATACTTTTCCTTCTGGAATTCGACACTTATCCAAAAAGGTGGAGAAGGTGTATATAAAATGAGGGAGATTACTTCAAAGATGAAGTTTGTATCTATATATATATATATATATATATATATATATATATATATATATATATATATATATATATATATATATATATATATATATGTAGATCCACTTTAGCGACATATTTATTTTGGCATAAGGAAGCATAATTTTTTCTAATATTTCCATGTATGTTTCTTTAGTCATGGTATCCTTGATCCAATATAGTGGAGCTACACCATTATAGGAAAATCCACCCCACAGTTTAATATTTCCTCCTCCATGCTTTACTGTTCCTAATGTATTTCGCGGATTTAGTTCTTCATTCTCATATCGCCTAATGTACCATTTCCCATCTGATCCAAAGAGATTTATTTTTGTTTCATCACTAAATAAAATATTTTTCCAATTACGGCTGTAGTTTTCGTTTAAGTTAAATCTGGCAAAACTTAATCTATGCCGATTTTCTTTTACTTAAATGTGGTACCTTTCTTGCAACTCTTCGTCTACGAATTGTCCGTGTACTGATTTGTAGACCAATGTTCCGTTTAATGCCAAACGAATTGGAATATGGGTGTTTCCGCGCCTCTCGTACAATACATTTATCCAATCTTTTGCTTGTTTTTCTTGGGCGACCTCTGGTTTCTGGTTATATCTTTATTAATTTTTGCTCCTTTAAAACTTTAGCAATAACGCATTCAGACCGCTTTAGCAGATGAGGAATACATTTATTTTTGTTTTGTTTTGACTTTGTAACTGCAATATTAGACGCCCATCTTCGGGAAGACAATGTATACGAAAAATATTAAAATATTTTCGATAACAATGAACGGACAGCAAAAATTTAAAAGTCACTCTTATTTTTTTGTCATTTAAAATCGTTCAGAAATATTAACCTGATAAAATAAACTAATAAGTCTCCAATATTATATTGAACTGGTAAATGACAAGGTATAAAAATAAAAATAAAAATGTAAGATATTTGGATTCGTACAGTAATGATACATTAAATAATGGTATTTTTTCGGTGATACTTCACACTATTATTATTTTGAAAAATGATTTTTAAAAATGTTTAGCTCGTCACGCCTCTTTAGAAGCTTAAAAATATTTTTGGTGAATTTCTCATGATAATTTTTAGTACAATTTTTTTCCCCAAAGCTGTGGGATAAATAGTTTTCAAGATACGGCCGTGATCCATCCTTAATGGGACACCTGGTATATATATATATATATATATATATATATATATATATATATATATATATATATATATATATATATATATATATATATATATATATATATATATATATATGGGAACGCACAACACTGCAGGGCAATGAAAAATATGTTTAGGACCTTCAATAACATATGCTTTTCTGACGAATCGAATTTTCATATTAAAAGCTAAGTGAATCCGCTGGATCTGCACCACAAATCATTACATTCGCCTAAGGTTGTCGTTTGGGCTGCTATATCAACCAAAGGAATTATCAGCTCATATTTTTTTGCGGAAAACCATGATTGCGTTCAGACTGATAATTCCGATCGTTATTACCACATGATCTGGACTTTTTTGACTCCAGAAATGTAAAACTCGAAAAACAGAAATGTAAAAAAAAAAAACATTGGCTACAATGGCGAAATGAACTTAAATGTTTCAAAGCAAAGAATAGCAGACAAAATCTACGCGATTCCAGAGCGATGCTCCAAGCAAGTAATTGAAAATTTCAGTTTCAAGCTAAATGACTGTGTAAAGAAGCGGATGGTGCGCATTTACGGATGGTTGTTTTTCATAAATAAAAATTTAAAACTACTCTGTAATTTAACAGCAATTAAATAAGTTTGAATTAATTCTGATGTTTTATTTATTAAATATCAAAAACGAAAAACATTCCGAGACACCCTTTATTTTTAGCTTTTTGGGAGGTTTGGAGAGGTTCCCTGTAAATAAGAAGCATATCGTGATATTCGCTTAGAACATATTTTTAGGTTATAAATCGAACTTTATTGCTCGGGAACCCTTAGGTTTTTGGACCCTTTTTGCATGACATTTTTTCTTTAAAATGACGTGAAGAATTGTTGGTACTTTTCTTTTACCCTGAAGATGAGTATTTTTGCTTAAACCTCTACAACTATGAGAATGAATACGAATTATTTACAGCATCGTTTTAATACTAGTGGTAGGCTAAATTTCATATTCCACGAATTCACTTCAGGCAGTGTATTTTCCCACATTGAGACATCGAAAACAAATGTATTGCTTAAGTTTCAAATCCCTGTGATGTATGACAATTTTAATGAGGCCGTTGATGTCTATAATCTGGGTCACGATACACTTAAGAAAATTAGAAAATCTGTTTAGTTTCTTTTACAGATATTTAGTCGTTTAGTTATATGAGCTTTTTTATTAAATAGATATTCATCAGTAAATGGTAATAAATGCTCTAGAAATTCTAAACTCCTGATTGTTTTGATAGAATTAACTCGAACAAGAACCAATAAGAATGGTTTTTATATTTTCTTTGGCAGAATCATTCGTGTTAAAAGTCTTTTACTACGCCAATGTAATGCATTTTATATTAAAATTATGCAGATATCCATTCGATCAATGGTACTTAAATAAGAACGTATAAACCATTTGAATGCCGCAACAAAATTTCCTAATGCACATTTTGCAACAAACTCTATATATAAATGAGAAATACATGTTTATGCATAGGTCAGGGACGTACCAGTTAAAAATATATGCAACATTGATTTTTTTATAATAAAATCAGACACCATGAAAGTTTAATCACACATTTCAAGTTATATAAGCTTTATATACTGAAGAACAAAAAAAATGTAACACTGAAAATATATATTACTAGCTGGCCCGGCAGACGTTGTTCTGCCCTTTTTAGACCTTTTTTGGCCCTATTTTTTAATAATTGAAATCAAATTCCTTTTTTTTTTAACAATAAGAATTTAAAATGTTCTGTTTATTAACGCAAGTCGTTCAGAAGTTACACGATCACAAACAGACGCACCTACTATAGATATATATATATATATATATATATATATATATATATATATATATATATATATATATATATATATATATATATATATATATATATATATATCCATCCGACGAGAAGTCGGATAAAATATGGGTTGTTTGATTGTGGAGAGCGACTCCCTATTCTTGGCGAGAGAGCATATGTCGGTACCCTAATGAGCCTAACCACCAACAAACAAAACATGTGCCCTCCAATGTAAGGGATGGGTGGGGCTTCCTCCCGGTCAAGCAACTAACCATTGCTCATTATGGTGGAGACTCAGGTTGTTGTGCGTTCAATATGAGATTGTGGAACCTAACGGTCGGGGGTGTATAACTCCTGACTACTGTTGTCTCGTAGGACGCAGTCCAAAGAAGTTAAAAAGCTGCATTTATAAGTCATCCGACGAGAAGTCGGCGAAAATATGGGATATTTAATTGTGGAGAGGGACTCCCTATTCTTGACGAGAGAGCATATGTCGGTACCCTGATGAGTCTAACCACCAACAGGCGAAACATGTGTCCTCCAATGTATATATATCTATAGTAGGTGCGTCTGTTTGTGATCGTGTAACTTCTGAACGACTTGCGTTAATGAACAGAACATTTTAAATTCTTATTGTTAAAAAAAAAAGAAATTTAATTTCAATTATTAAAAAATAGGGCCAAAAAAGGTAAAAAAAGGGCAGAACAACGTCTGCCGGGCCAGCTAGTAATATATATTTTCAGTGTTACATTTTTTTTGTTCTTCAGTATATAAAGCTTATATAACTTGAAATTTGTTATTAAACTTTCATGGTGTCTGATTTTATTATTAAAAAATTAATGTTGCATATATTTTTAACTGGTACGTCCCTGACCTATGCATAAACATGTATTTCTCATTTATATATAGATTTTGTTGCAAAATGTACATTAGGCAATTTTGTTGCGGCATTCAAATGGTTTATACGTTTTTATTTAAGTACCATTGATCGAATGGATATCTGCATAATTTTAATATAAAATGCATTACATTGGCGTAGTAAAAGACTTTTAACATGAATGATTCTGCCAAAGAAAATATAAAAACCATTCTTATTGGTTCTTGTTCGAGTTAATTCTATCAAAACAATCAGGAGTTTAGAATTTCTAGAGCATTTATTACCATTTACTGATGAATATCTATTTAATAAAAAAGCTCATATAACTAAACGACCCTTAGTAACATTTTACTACCCTAAATATCTGTAAAATAAACTAAACAGATATTCTAATTTTCTTAAGTGTATCGTGACCCAGATTATAGACATCAACGGCCTCATTAAAATTGTCATACATCACAGGGATTTGAAACTTAAGCAATACATTTGCTTTCGATGTCTCAATATGGGAAAATACGCTGCCTGAAGTGAATTCGTGGAATATGAAATTTAGCCTACCACTAGTATTAAAACGATGCTGTAAATAATTCGTATTCATTCTCATAGTTGTAGAGGTTTAAACAAAAATACTCATCTTCAGGGTAAAAGAAAAGTACCAACAATTCTTCACGTCATTTTAAAGAAAAAATGTCATGCAAAAAGGGTCCAAAAACCTAAGGGTTCCCGAGCAATAAAGTTCGATTTATAACCTAAAAATATGTTCTAAGCGAATATCACGATATGCTTCTTATTTACAGGGAACCTCTCCAAACCTCCCAAAAAGCTAAAAATAAAGGGTGTCCCGGAATGTTTTTCGTTTTTGATATTTAATAATTAAAACATCAGAATTAATTCAAACTTATTTAATTGCTGTTAAATTACAGAGTAGTTTTAAATTTTTATTTATGAAAAACAACCATCCGTAAATGCGCACCATCCGCTTCTTTACACAGTCATTTAGCTTGAAACTGAAACTTTCAATTACTTGCTTGGAGCATCGCTCTGGAATCGCGTAGATTTTGTCTACTATTCTTTGCTTTGAAACATTTAAGTTGGGTGATAATAGGTTGAAAATTTTACTTTTTAAGTAGCCCCATTGGAAGAAATCAGCAGATGTTAAGTCTGGACTCCTCGATGGTCAGTCCATGTTCCCACGGCGACTAATCACTCTTTCAGTGAATAAATCGTGAGGAGCTTCTATAGAATCATTCGTGACATAGGAAGTTGCTCCATCTTGTTGGAAAAATGAGTCGCCATTGTAGCCAATTGAGTTTTACATTTCTGGAGTCAAAAAAGTCCAGATCATGTGGTAATAACGATCGGAATTATCAGTCTGGACGCAACCACGGTTATCCGCAAAAAAGTATGAGCTGATAATTCCTTTGGTTGATATAGCAGGCCAAACGACAACCTTAGGCGAATGTAATGATTTGTGGTGCAGATCCAGCGGATTCACTTAGCTTTTAATGTGAAAATTCGATTCGTCAGAAAAGCATATGTTATTGAAGGTCCTAAAAAAATTTTTCATTGCCCTGCAGCACTCCACTATTTTATTTGGATCATCGAACTTCATCTCTTGCACAATAACAATTTTGTAGGAGTGGAAATGTAAATATTTGCGAATAATACAAAGACTGTCGTGGATCGTCTCTAACAGACTGGCGAATGCGGTCATCATTGGTGCTCGTTCTTGATGTCTTTTTACGCCCAGTTGATTAAACCGACTTTGTGTTTCCAGTCTCTTCAAACTTGCGCACCCAATATTTGATTAAATCCGCACTTTGCACATTTCTCATGGTTGCTAAATTAAAATGTGTCTTGAACAGATAGTCGAACAATAGTGTAGGAATTGTTGTTTTTATAAAACGCTCGCACGCAAATCCCGTGAAACGATCCATCGTTACTAAACTTCCCCTCAAGCGTTTGACACCACTCCAAAAACAAAACAAAAACGAAAAACATTCTGAGACTCAGTGTGACGTGAATCAATTAAAAAGTGATATCATGTAAAAAATTTCTAGTAATTTCAACTTTGACATTACACGACAATAATGTGAAAGTTTTTTTTTCTTGTAACAAAGCAAATCAAATTTATGCCGAAATATATGGAATAAATGATAAAAATATTATAATTTATTTTGAAATAATACTTAAAGAGACTAATGCAACAAAAACTGAATTGAGGTTCTAAAAAATAAATTGTTTTTTTATATATGAAAAGATCATATATAAGTTTTTATTTTTATTTTTTTCCTTATAATTAAAAGTTATATCAAATTGAAATGAATTTTTAAACCTAGTACCAACACAGCGTTGACAGTTCCCGAAAAAAACCTGACTACGTGTGACGTCACAATGTTTATTTTCCCTCAATAGTACAGACAGCTGATACGAGTGTTTTAGTTTTAAATCAATTTATTCTTGTTATTAGCATCATTGTATTGATAAATTGAAACTGTCAAATTTAATTAGTGATCGTGGCTGTTTCGTATAATTTTCTACGAATACTACAAAAACAACTCCCGAAAAAATATTTTTAAATATGCCACAAGATGGTTCAATGGTTCCAAGCCGCACGCCGTATTAATTTTAAAATAACATACAATTTTTACCACCACCTGTCATCAAACATATATAAAAGATTATTATTTATAACATTATATTAATTTTTTGTTTGAGTATTTATTACCTGCCGAAGCTACACAATCGTGACATTGAATATCTTGAACTTTTCTTAGTTTTTCATTAATAATTAAGGTAACTGTATAAGCTTTACTCAGAACTTTATAGTCTCGACATAAACGTCCTTTCACCTTGCAAATGCAATTTTTGCGATTAAATTGAACATAACCTATAGGCTTGTCACCGTAACTTTCGCGTAAAACACTAATAATATTTAATAGAAATATTTTGTTTTTTATTTACATTTACATTATTATTTTTAAAAAAACTCAAATTGATCCTTTAGCACCTCGAACTTCAGCTGAATTGAATGCCATTTTTTGAAGAAATTTGTTACCATAAAAATATCCACACCAGGTATATTATTAGAATTGATCTTTATGAACCCTTTGTTACACATTACTGAATTAAATTAGTAACCGACAATATTTTGTTTGCACTAAACTTTAGTAGTTTTGACAGTATATACACAGATAAAAGCCGTTGACAGTACTTGCTAAAGTAAAAACACTTTAACATAATGAAGAGAAATAATTTACCTAAAATATTTCCGTTCAACATAATTTAAATAAAAGATATTATTACACTTTTTTACTCAATTTGGATTTAAAACAATTACTTTAATCTCCTATTTACTTATTTTTTAATTAATAATACAAAACAACTTCACCAACATAGATAAAAAAAATTTCTCATGTATTCAAATTAAGAAAAAAAAAAGAAACAAGTGATATTTAAAATATATTATTCCACGAATCAATAACATTTTATATATTTAATTATAATAAACATCAGTTATTTTGCATAATTGAGACAATAACACTCGATTTAATTAAAAGTGAAACTAATTGAACCACCTTGCTCGAATGATCAAAATTGTATTAGCCCACCAAACGTACGTATTTATTACTTGATAAAACATCTGACATAAAATAGAGATAAAATAATCTACGATGTGTTCGAAAGATCTGTTGTAACGGCAATAAATTGCATTTTATTAGGTAACAATAATAAAGAACAAGTTTCTTGCATAATATTTATATAACTATATAAAAAACTGTATTCAGTGAATAAATTAAATCGTCCACTTGGCTCGAAGGACCGAAGAAGAAAAGAAGGCATAAATATATGTTTAAAAGGCAACAATAAGGTTATAACATCTTATCTCATATACCTTTAAATTGCATTATAAAGAATGACCGTTAGGAATGCATAACACTATTGTGATGTATATGACAAAGGCTATAGACTCAATGAAAAATGGCAAGGCTCCAGAAGAGGATAGTATAACGGTGGAGATGTTAAAAGCTGGTGGTCGGACCTTACATAAAACACTGGCAAGATTATACACAAAATGCTTCAAACAACAAGAAGTACCCAGCTTATGGAAAAATGCAGAAGTGATTCTTTTACATAAGAAAAGAGCACGGAAAGATTTAAAGAACTACCGCCCAATAAGCCTCCTATCGGTGGTGTATAAAGTTTTCACCAAAATAATATCCAAAAGAATACTAAGAAATCTTAATGACGCACAACCAAGGGAGCAAGCAGGATTCAGAACTGGATTCAGTACATTGGATCATATCCAGGTTCTATAGCAGGTCATAGAAAAACAACGAATGCCACTGTACTTGGCATTTATCGATTATGAAAAAGCATTTGATTCAATCTCAAAGCGAGCCATAATGGATGCATTGCTTAATCAAGGTGTAGAGAAAGTCTATGTAAACCTTCTAGGATAGATATATGATGAAGCTACAGCGACAGTCCACCTTGACGATCTTGAGGTGGGAATAAATGTAGAGCGGGGCGAACGGCAGGGGGACGCAATATCGCCTCGTCTTTTCTCAGCCTGCCTGGAAGAAGTGTTCCGTAAGCTGGATTGGGAACAAGATGGAATAAGGATTAATGGTGCGTACTTAAATCATCTTAGATTCGCAGATGATATCGTTCTTCTTTCACAAGACCCAGATGAGCTGCAAAAACACGTACAAGAATTGCAAAGGGCTGGGGAAACATTTAACTTGAAAATAAACCAGAAGAAGAAGTCACTTCATGTCCAATAAATTTGCTGAAGACAAAAGGATTTCTATTTTAGAAACGGATTTGGAAGTTGTGGATCACTATATATATATATATATATATATATATATATATATATATATATATATATATATATATATATATATATATATACACGAAGGGGACACCGTCCGGGAGGTGGAACGACGCATTAAATGTGGCTCGCAGGCATTTGGCAGGCTCAACATAGTATTTAAGAGCAAACTACCACTTTGTCTGTGTTCTGCCCGCTATGACATACGGAAGTGAGACCTGAACACTCACATTACAGTCAGTTCAAAAACTTCGAGTAGCACAGAGGGGAATGGAAAGATGTATGCTTGGCTTTACTAGGCGGTATAGAAAGACCTGCACATGAATCAGAGATGAAACAAAAGTGAATGACATCATTGGAAGAATAAAGCAATTGAAATGGATGTGGGCAGGCCATGTAGCGAGACAATGGGACGAAAGATGGACCAGGGCGGTCCTGGACTGGATACCCCTTGATCGCAAACGTCCACGAAGAAGACCGAAAACACGATGGACTTATTATTATTATTAAGTATATTGGACCCGAATGGCAAAGGAACGCTCAGGACCGCGAGAATTGGAAGCATGCTGAAGAGGCCTTCATCCTGCAGTGGATTGATATGAGTTGTATATATATATATATATATATATATATATATATATATATATATATATATATATATATATATATATATATATATATACATATATGTTATGTAATAAATTAATAAATTAATTTTAGACATATTGATAATTTGGTGTCGAGTTTTATTTGGTGCCGGTAAGAGCTGTAATAAAACGATGATTACGTAAACGAGTAAAAGAAAAACTTAATATCAATAAAAAAATGAAATGTTTATCTACACATTTATTCTTTGAAATTAGTTCTATTCAGAAGTTAGTTTGAACGAACATCACGTGAAAAATACGGTATAATCCGGTTAAATTCGCCTTATATATGAAAACCTTGTTTTGTTGCAGCCAAAGTACCATTATCAGACCTAACTTGGGTCTATCTAAGATAGTTTGTCTTCAGACACGCATTAAAAATATAAGTGTGACCTTGGCCGAACGTCTGCAGGTTCCTAAAAAACCGAACACAATGAATGATCGGATGTACTCCCGGACTAATAGTTTAAATATAATAAATTATTATCGAATTACCGATAAAGTCCGAATGCATTTCATGCTGCTCGATATTAAAATAAAAACAAGGCAAAAATTATGAGTTCCGAAGAAAATATCGCCGCTGTTCCTGACAGTGTTGTTGGAAATCCAAATGTATCAATTCGTCAATGGGGATCGTTACTGAGAGATGATCAGTGATTACTTAATTCCAAATATGAATGGTATTGATCTGGAGGAGATATAATTCCAACAGGAGGAATCCAGCGTCATGCAGCCAACACAACAATCAATTTATCGAGGGAACAATTCGTTTAGAAAATTATTTCGAAAATCATGTGATTTAACCCCTTTAGATTATTTTCTTTGGGGTTCTGTTAAATCTTTAGTGTATGCCGATAAACCCTCAACTATTGACGCCTTAAAAGTCAAAATCTCGGACAATTGCGGACATAAGACCTCAATGATTTAAAAAAGTTTTTGAAAGTTTGATTGATAAGTGTTTATAAATAAAAAAAAAATGAAGGATTTATACACTCCTGCAAAAGACACTCGAGATAGCCTCTCAAGACAAAATTTGAAAAAGTTTTGCGGTCACCTCTGGTATCTCTCAAAAAAAAAATTGCTTCTTCCTCTTCAAGAAGCTCAACAAGATCATGATTAATTACTTCTGATAAAACAAAACATTTTCTAGTAAAGCCAAAATATATTAAAGTTTAGATCAATATTCTCAGGATTATTTCGCTTCAAGAAACTATAAAGTTTATCAGGAGGTAAAATATTCCGTACGCCTTTTCGAAATGCGATCCTTCTGAGAAGTCCAGATCGTTGAGAGTCTTGAAGTTACGTTGTCGTCAGTGAAACAGCCGAAAGAGGTGTAAAACTGATGCAGGAATTTAATAGTATTTTCACAATGAAAGAGGAACAAAAACTTTTTTTTTGTTGCAAGTGGTAAAAGACTATCGTAAAAAGTTTCTAACTACCTATTAAAAGACACTTCTCTAAAATATTTAAAAATTATATTTCATTTTTTTATAATTAAATACCATGTAATACCTTGATTTTTAAATAATATACATACCTTGATTTAATTATTTAGCACTTAAACTAGCTAACACAAATTTTAGACAACAACAAGAAACGAATCAAAATCAAAATACAATTAATCAAAACAGTAGTGAACCAAATCTGTTCGTCCACTTGGCTCGAAGGACCAAAATTGAATAAGCCCGCCAAACGTGTGCATTTATTACTCAATGAAACATTAAACAAATCGTCGACATTCTGTGCCGATCTGGTTCTGTGAGTCAGAAAAAGATAGGGCGATAATTTTGATTCTTGATCGCGAAGTTCTTCATCTGGTAGTAGGGTCTCGTAAAGCGAAGAATGACGTAGATGTGTATGATGCGGGAAATACGCCGAACGCGTGGTTTCGGTTATTGCGAATTTAAAATTGGGGAATTTTATGACTGATATGTTATCGTGCAAAATAGAATGAAATTGTCACTCTTTCGTGTTTTGGTTTTTTTAAGCATTCGCGTATACCATAAACGCCATTTTTTAAAAATAACTTTTATTAAAAATATATATTCTTGTCTAGATCTCTGCAAATGTTACTGTAGGAGAGAAATTCTGGTGGTTTAGAAAATTAAACATTTTTTATGGAATTCTAGCTAAACCCGGCCACGTTTCGCTGTGGCTCAGTCTGATATGAAATGAATTGGGGAGTAAATAAAAGTATTCTATCGAACATAGATTCACCGAGAAAACACAACATTCAATTTAATACCCTGCTTTGCGTTGCTATGTCTATGCTGTGGAATGAAAGGAAAGAAAGAAAAAAGGAGTTTTTGACAGAAAATGTTTTTTTTATTGTAAAGCTAGTGGATGGACTACATTTTTTGTTTGTCCGTTTTCTGCATAAACATAAAGATCAGATGGTTTACCGACTCTGGAGCATGTGATGTATAATTGCCCATGAGAGAAGCAATCGTTTTCTAAATTCAAACCTAACACTTGCAAAGATTGCCCTTACTCTTTATTGATAGTCATAGCGAACGCAAGGTGTATTGAAAATTGAAGTCTTTTGAATAAGTGATATTCGTGGAAGTAATTCGTCTTCGCCTTTAATAAGTCCAACCACAATTGTTGCTTCGATTAGATTGTTTATCAATGGTTTCATCAACTACCAATCATGTATCATTGCATAACTTTGGCTGAGCCCCACCCATCCCTTCCATAGGTGGGCCCATGTTTCGTCTCTTGATGTTCAGACTCTTCAGGGCACCGAAACATGTATGTATCGGGGCCAGACCAGATCAACTGGCCATTTTGCCGATTGCATCTCCGAACTGCTTTCCTTGCGTTCATCTAGAGCTCGGCTGATGACGGCTGAAAGGCTAGAAACCGGTCCCGAGAGACACGTGACGTCCTATGGTTGACAGTTTGGTGAAGGCGATCGGTGGCACCACGTGGAGAAAGGGTGAAAGATTTCTGTAATATATATATATATATATATATATATATATATATATATATATATATATATATATATATATATATATATATATATATGCTAGACTATTGGTCCGGGAGTACATCCGATCGTTTGTGTCCCATTTGTTGGGAACGTGCAGATGTTTCGCCAAGGTCAGACTTGGCATTCTCAATGCTTGTCTGAAGTCATATATATATATATATATATATATATATATATATATATATATATATATATATATATATATATATATATATATATATTGAAAAGTTGTATGCTTGGTATTACAAAGCGGGACAGAAAGATCTGCATATAGATCAGAGAACAAAGGAGAGTTTGTTACATCATTGGAAGGGTGAATGAATTGAAATGGAAGTGGGCAGGCCAGCTAGCGAGGCGATGCGACGACAGATGGATCAAAGCAATCCTGGAATGGATACCTCTTGATCATAAACGCCTACGAAGAAGACCGAAAACACGACGGACGGATGACATCATCAAGTATATTGGACCCGAGTGGCAGAGAGAATCTCAGGATCGCACGAGTTGAAAGCATGCTGGGGAGGCCTTCATCCTGCAGTGGATAGACAATGGCTGAAAGATGATGATGATGATGATGATGAAATTTTTTTAATCAAAAATGCATTATTTTTTCAACGTAGTCTCCTTTTAGCTCTACATACTTCCTTGGAAGAAGCACGACTTGTCGAACTCTTCTAACTAGTCCCTATTTCAAAGATGTTTTTTTCACTTCATATGGATTTTCATTTAACCAACCGTTTCTGCATATTTGGAAAGAGAAAGAAGTAAAAAGGAACTAAGTCCGGAGAATAGGATAGAGGCTGATTCAATTATAAGGTTTTCTATTAAGGGCGCTTGAACTTTATATGTAAATAAAACAAGTTGTGTAGGCGATATCATTAAATAGAATATAATAATGAAATAATGTAAATTCAAAAAGTAAATATGAAAAAAATAATAATGAAAATTCTTTTTTATATGAAAGAGTGTTTCGATTACAGTATATATGGAATATGATATTGCTGTAGCTTCGATAGACGGTGTGTGTCTAAGAGATCCAGTTTTCGTTGACTCGACCGCATAAATCGGGCTCGATATTATTGATGGCACTGATTATGTTGATTTGTAAGGCATGAATGGTCTGCGGCTTATCAGCATAGTCCCGTAATTTAACCTAGCCCCGCAAGAAGAAGTCTAATGGCGTTAAATCTTGCCACCTCGGTGACGTCGCCGAAACGCGAGATAATAATGTCGTCGAATTTGTGTGCAGAAAATCGATTGTTGCACGCGCTGTGTGGCACGTAGCACAACACCACATGTCGTTGAGATTTATATCTTCCAATTGATTATCATCGACCTGTACCTCTCGACGGTGACAGTTGCGGCGCCAGCTTCATTTTAAAAGAAATACAGACCATTGACCTAGCCGAACCAAAATCCACACCAAACACTTGTTCTGAGTGCACTTGCAACTGATGGTTCTCATGTGGATTGTTAACTTTCCCAAAAATGGACCTCGTCGCTGAAGGATTTTCCGCCCGAAATCAGTGTCCAGTTCCAACTGCCTCAGAGCCCAGTCAGCGAATGCTCGACGCTGCCTGGGCTCTGGTCGTTTACTTTCAGTTTCTGGGCGAATTCAATTTTGTACTGGTATGCACCCAAGTCCCGATGCAAAATTCGCCAAGTTGAGGTCTGCAAAAAGCAAGTTCTTGGGCGCGACGAGGAATTTACTACTTTGGGTTATCCTGCACACTCTCGTTTACTGAAGCAATGTTTTCTGCAGTTGTATGGATGTTGTTTGATTGTTTACTGAATCAGTTGATTCGAATTTGTCCACCAAAAGACGAATTATCGACTCAACTGGATGATTGTGGGCACCTTAAAAATCACATAGTGCACGGAACGTAGCTCGAGCTGAGCACTCTTTTTGCAGGTATTGATCAACCCTGTAACTTTTCATGATGATTTGTCCAACATTAATTACTATAACCTCCAAGTTTTTCAACTAAAGCTTCACCAACATGACCGTTATACACTGTCAAAATTTGAGCGCCTCTATTGAAAAACCTGTAATAGCTCAAATTGTCTAATTTTACTATTGCAGTGACGGAGGAATGGGTGGGTACATTATCGTGGTAAAGCAACATCTTTTTCTGCCCCAAATAAGGGCGGTTTTTTATCAACTGCTTGTGAAATTAGACCAACAATGCAGCATAATACTCCATTATGACTGTCATTCCTTTTTCCAAATAGTCGATAAAAATAATACCTTGCGAATAATAGAAAACAGCCCAGCGACTACTAGCAATGATATTAGTATTTATACAACACTCAAAATTATTTTTAATAGCAAACATATCTAATAACATCAAAACAAAACTAATATAATATTCGCATGAAATCCATGAAGCGTTACTAGAAATGAAACGTCTCTCCAGAAATGCAATAACCTTGGCGATCGCACCTCCAAGTATCGGAAAATAAATAACTGTTCACTCTATCTTAGTCTATAAATATATACAACAGCATTAAAGTACTACTAAGCCCTTGACTCGATTGAGAATTATTCTAAATTCTGTTTTATTTTCCGTATTCTTCCTCCAGTCTTTAATTTACGCTCTTTATAAATTATTGTTCACATAATTCTCAGTTGTTCTCTTCTTTCCTCCCAAATTTCATTCAAATACTCAATAGGGTATTCCATCTGACTGCATCCTTTGAAACTGTTTCAACCTTTAACGACTGCCAATATTTCCAGTTGGTTAAACAGTTGCCTCGGTACTTGGTTAGTTCTTCTTTCGTTCCCACACCCACAAAGGTCTCTGTAATGATACTCCCAATCTCCATTCTTCATTCTCACACTGCACCATTTGTTTTATAACAGTTTTATCGGCTTTAGCTTGTCCTATTTAACTTAATTAAAGACTGCATATATATATATATATATATATATATATATATATATATATATATATATATATATATATATATATATATATATATATATATATGTATATATATATATATATATATATATATATATATATATATATATATATATATATATATATATATATTCACGTATGACACCCTGTGGACCACGCGAAGTACAATTAGAGGCGTTTGTTGTTGTTAGTCTTCCTTTGCGCCCATACTGATTGATTTCATTCTTTCGCTATGAGCTTTTTTCTTCTATCCTGAATTTCACTTTGTGTAATACTTGCTGATATTAGGTCCTCTTTAATTGCAGCAATCCGTTTAATTATTTCTACTTTAGCTCTATCCCTATTTTCATAAAATTCGACTATTTTTCTAGTTAGCCTACTAGGATTTATCCGTTTTATGTGTCCGTAAAATTTAAGTCTTCTTTTTCTCATATCTCATATCTGTATATTATTTGATTTCTTTGTTTTCTCAAAGTCGGTATGTTGTTCTATTTATTTGTTGTATTGTTTCTGCCCCATATAGACATTCTGGCTTAATAACTGAGTTGTAATGTCTCAGTTTTGTGTTTTTAGATATGCAGCAAACGCCAGACAATCAATTTTGATGTTGGTTGTCCCCAGTTTAATAGGCTGGTCAATATTAAGGGCCAACTGTTTTTCACGCCACTCCTGTATTACTTTTTCTAGCACTCAATTAAATAAGAGTGGCGAGAGTCCATCCCTTTGTCTCACTCCAGTTTTAATATCGAAGGGCTCTGAGATGTCACCCATGAATTTAACTTTTTACCTTGTATTAGTTAGTGTGGCTTTAATAATTGTCAGCGTTTTCAGATCTAGTCCTTGTTCTTTCAAGATTTGGAATCAAGATTCGCGGTCATCAATAGAATCATATGCTTTTTTGAAAACCACAAATGTACAGACGAGACTTATATTGTACAGTTTTTGATGTCTTTAGATTCAGGTTTAGATTCTGTCCCTGTGCTCTGTCTAGTAGACATTGAGATATAAACTTGTAACAAACTGGGAGAAGAGATATCCCTCTGTAGTTGTTTATATCCGTTCTATCTCGTTTCTAATGTAGTGGATGGATTAGAGCATCTTTCAAATCTTCCAGAATCCGTTCGGTTCGCCAAACTTCTTGTAGAATTTTGGTTATTTCCTTGATTGTACCTGGAGGAGCGGATTTGAAAAGTTCAACAGTGATTCCATCTTCACCAGAAGCTTTGTTATTTTTAAGCCGCTTGATTTGCCTAATTATTTCCTCTTCATTCGGTGGTAATGAATCTGGGTTTGTTTGCTTAGAGTTTAGTGTTGGTAATTTGTTTAAGGGCTCAGGACAGTTTAGTATTTGTTCAAAATATTTCGCAAGTCCTTTGCAATTGTTTTGGTTATTTAGAGCTATTGTCTGTTTTTTTTTTGGAAGCAAAGACTTTGGGGTTGATAGCCTGTAAATTTAGTTTTAAATCTTTTGTAAAAATTTCAGATGTTTTTTTGGAAATCTTTTTCTATTTCATTAAGTTGATTCTTTTCATATTTTCTTTTAGTTTGTCTAATTAGCTTCGATGTTTCTTTTCTTACTTCCAAAAAGTTGTTATAGTTTATTGCTGCTTTTTTTCTCTCTTTCGTTTTTCCACTCTTTCGATCCACATATATATATATATATATATATATATATATATATATATATATATATATATATATATATATATTAGTAATAAAACTCGGTTACAACGTACCAGAGGGGACCTTAATAATCGGTACGTTATATAGGAATAAGAAATAGAATATTTCATTTTTAAAACTTCTTTGTGAAAAAGTCTGTAATATGAGTTTGCTTTTGGCGATTTACAAGAATGTTTTGTTGTAAATATATTTTCAAGCGCTGCCCTCGAAATGACCTATTCTGTGGTGCTTCTACTTTCTAAAAATCGTTTTACGTTTTTTTTATCTCTGTTATGGCATTATGAAAAGTTGGGAGCATTTCTTGTAACGGCACTTTTTCATCTTATTATTATTATTTAAATAAGAACAGATATTCTTGATATATTTTTGATTTTAGATCGCGGCAAAAAAAAAGAAAAAAAAAGCTTGATATTCTCTGTCACTCTCAAGCTGTTCAGCTCCACCAATCTGCGCTGTAATCTTTTGGTCGGTGGGCATACTCGTGATAGCAAGGTCGTTATCCACATTAACGAAAGCGTTTGTTATAATGGAATTTCATTTGTCAAATTTAAAATTATTATTAGTAAGTCAGAAACTCAAAGGCAGGTTGTCCTCGTCCTCCTCAGCTTGTTTAATAAGCCATTGATGTGAGAGGCAAGTAATCGTCCTCATCGAACTCGCAAAGGGAGGGCGATGCATGTTTGAATCATTCTTAAGAATAAATGTTTTTCTGTGGCATAAACGTTTTTTCGATGGTAAAGTGTAGCTAGAGGACAAGAAAAGTGACGGGAGGCCAAATTTCAGCTCGCACTCAGGAAAAAAAACAAAAAAAAAAAAAATATATATATATATATATATATATATATATATATATATATATATATATATATATATATATATATATATATATATATATATATCATCAGCCCTATCGATCCGCTGCAGGATGAAGGTCTCTTCAGCATGCTTCCAACTTTCACGGTCCTGAGCTTTCCTTCTGCCACTCGGGTCCAATATACTTAACGATGTCATAAATCCATCATGCTTTCGGTTTTCTTCGCGGACGTTTACGATCAAGCGGTATCCACTCGATTGCCTTGGTCCATCTGTCGTCCCATCTTCTCGGTATATGGCCCGCCCATCTCCATTTCAATTGCTTCACTCTTCCAATGATGTCACAGACTTTCGTTTGTTCCTTGATCCATGCGCAAGACTTTCTATCTCATCTTGTAATGCCAAGCATACATCTCTCCATTCCCCTACGTGCTACCCGAAGTTTTTGAATTGAGTGCGATGTGAGTATCCAGGTTTCACTTCCCGATGTCATAACGGATAGAACGCACTGATCGAAGACGTTTCTTTTCTGGCAAAGTGGGAGTCTGCTCTTAAAAACTATGTTGAGCCTGCCGAATGCCTGTCAGCCACATTTAACACGCCGTTCCACCTCCCGGACGGTATTCCCCTCCATTGCAATCCTCTGCCCAAGATATATAAAGCTGTCCACAATATCCAAATCCCTTCCTAAAACTTAAATTCTTCTAACTTGAGCGAAGTTATTGAATATAACCTGACTCTTTTTCAGGTTTATTTTTAAGCCAAATGGTTCGCCAGCCCTTTGCAGTTCTTGTATGTGTATTTGCAGCTCCTCTGGGTCTTGTGACAGGAGAACGATATCATCTGCAAATCTAAGATGGTTTAAGTTTGCACCATTGATCTTTACACCATCCTGTTTCCAATCCAATTTACTTCTTCAAGGCCGGCCGAAAAAAGAATAGGCGATATTGCGTCACCATGCCGTACACCTCGTTCTACATTAATTCCCACTTCAAGATCATCAAGGTGAACTGTGGCTGTAGCTCCATCATATATCGATCCTAATAGGTTTACATTTTCTTTCATCAACATTCATGCAATATTTAAAAAAAATCAGAAAAATCACGTTTGGATAAGTTTAAATGCCTTTAAAAAGTATTCATTCAATTACGTCTATAATCTACTGTTAAGAAATGCGGCACCCAAAGCTTTTTCATACCCAAAATAACATGTCAAATACAAAGGACACGATCTATCTTCAAGGGATATACGACCAGTTTTGATTTCAGCAGTTCACCTTTTTATTGTCCAAAAGGAAAGTGAAGAATGCTTTAAAATGGAATCTAACTCTGTGTCTTAATTAAACTTCTCAAAACAAACACCTACAAGAACAATGCAAAAAATCCTCTCTAGGATAATGTGAAATATATGTATTTCAATTAAAGTTCACGGTAAAGTTCTAAAATCTCAATGCCGGTCCTTTTTCTACAAGATAAAAAAACTCATAAATTATTCTCATTTACGTGAAAGCTGGATTAAGTAAAATCTGAGCTATATGCTGTTTTACTATGCGTTTTTTATGTTTCAACTTTTTGCTATGGCAAATAAACAATGTTTCTTCAGTACTAAAATGATTTCAGGGCGAAATATTAACAAAAGCGTTAAAATGAGTGACATAATTCGCGAAAATAGAGAAAATAGAATAGAAAATTCGAGATGATTCAATCTAATACAAATTAAATCGTATCCTGATTATGCTAACATGGTTAGCGAAACTTTCATCGAGAAGTTAAAGTCATTTCGGATTTAGTACTAAACCTCTTCCAGTTTAACAAATGCTTTTGTTATACCCTTGTACATCCCTTCATTTAAATGATTGATTTCGGTTCTAAAATAATGTCAAAAGAAAAGCGTTTTGATAGATTCCTGATAATATTGATATTGATATCGAGACATACGTCTAAAAACTTAAGGTAAAGATGCTCTGTGTTTTAAAAGTGTCATATTAAAGTTAAAGCTACTGTTTCTTTCAACAAAGATGTCATAAATATTTATTAATTTTTATAATTGTGTTTAAAAACTTTCTTACGTCCGTTTATATAATGGTCGAATAATTAATGGACAAATATCATTCCACCTGTTTAAAGTGTATTGAAACTTTCATTACAACTTCGTAAACATTACCCGTTATGTATTTTTTAAAAATATTTTTATTGCTTCGATATCCAGCTGAAAAAATTCCGATAATCGAGTTTGTTCGAATTTTTCGAGAAAGATTTTTCGTGACACACTTTTTAATATTTCGCGGAAAATGTTTTTGGATTTTATGTCGTTGTTTAGCGTATCAATTTGCTACTTCTGGCGAGATATTCCCCAAACTATTTGCGGTTTTCTCGGGTCACATTTTGTGGTATTTCATATTGTTCATATTCCTAATTATAACATAAGAAGTACAGGATGATACCAAAGTAGGTATCCTTTTTAAAATTTAAAAAACCTCAAGAATCTAAGATAAATATTTATCATCAAACTTGTAAATTAAAATACAGTTTTTGTAGTGTTTGATCAAGTTTTTTCGAAAAATATCTCGTCGTGTAATATTATATTCACAGTTGATGTTTTTTTACATCTTCCATCATTTTAGCTAGTGTTTCTTGACACACCAGGTGTACCGGATAATAATTCTTAATTTTTTAAAGTACTATTGATGTTTAAACGATTTCGAGTAAGCTTCAATTTTTTTCGTGTGGTAAACATGTGGAGTTTCATGCCAAATAAAAAACATTTACGGCACGCTTTACTTTTCTTGTTCGTATACTTGTGGAAACTTACGGTGACAATGTCCCAACGCAAGACGCTTGTCGGCGTTGGTTTAGACCAGGTATGGTGAACCTTTTTGGGAACAGTGCCACTATTTGAACAGTGCCACAAATTATTTATATTTTATATATATTAAATTATTTATTATGAAATTTTTACGCAAATAGGACATTTTTTTCATGTAAGTCTTGAGTAGTGAAGATTTAAAAATAATATAATACTTAAAACAAAAGTACCAACTTAGGTTTTATTCTGCCGAATCCACTTCTGAATCCTGCTTGTTCTCTTGGTTGTGCGCATAACCAAGAGAACAATTAACAACCAACAGCACAACCAAACAACTAAGAGAACAAGCAATATATATATATATATATATATATATATATATATATATATATATATATATATATATATATATATATATATATATATATATATATATATATATATATATATACGGATTATCTACGGCTGTCGCCGCCTCTCCGTCCCCAGTTTCCAGTTCGTTCTGTCGTGACACATGTCCTCTTGCAAATCTCTTGCTTCCATGGCTTCGTCAACTCCGTCTCTCCAACTTCTTCTTGGTCGTCCTCTCTTTCTTTTTTCTGGAGGTATCCATTCCAACACTTTTCGTGGCCATCTTGTCTCATTCATTCTTTTTGCATGTCCGAACCAAGTCAATTGTTTTCTCTCTATGTCGTCCACAATATCTCTCTCGATGTTCATGTCCCTTTTAATGTTTATATTTCTTATTCTCTCAAGTCTCGATCTCCGACAGCTCCTTCTCAAAAAATCCATCTCCGTGGCCAGTAGTTTTCTTCTATTAGTATTATTTAAATCCCACACTTCTGAACCATAAGTCAAAACACTCTTTACGATTGAGCTATATTTGCGAAGTTTTGTTTCTCGCCTAATTTTTCTTTCCCACAGGACAGAGTTGAGTGCTCCAATGATTTGTCTACCTCTTATTATTCTTGTTTGAATTTCATCATTACTATTACCTTGCCTGTTGAAGATCACCCCTAAGTATTTAGCCTTGTCAACGTTTTTTATTGTTCCGTTTTCCAAGGGTAAATCGTCGTTGTCATTACTACTCACCGCTAAGTATTCACATTTATTTAAGTTAATTGTGAGACCAGCTAGTGTGTACTCTTCATTTAGTTTCCTCACCATATAGCTCAAATCCTGTTGGTCTTCTGCAACCACTATCTGATCGTCGGCGAAATAAAGAGTATATAGGGTGTCATCCCCCACCCGAAGGCCCATGTTCCAACACTTCCGTGCCCAGCCTTTCATGGATTGGTCTACGTATAGTTTGAATAAGGTGGGAGATAGACAACATCCTTGTTTTAGCCCCTTTGTTGTATTGAATGATTCAGATAGTGATGTTCCAATTTTAATAACCGCAGAATTCTGTTCATAGTAAAGTTGGACGGCCCGAATCAATGTTGGTCTAATCTTGAGAGTTTCCATTGCTTCCCATAATTTCGATACTGGTACACTGTCATAAGCTTTTTCCAGGTCTATGAAAGCTATATGCGTCTCCCTGTTTCGCTGGGTTCGTTTTTCTAGGGCTATTTTTAGAGTGAAAAGGTTGTCTGTGGTGGATCTCCCTGCCCGGAAACCGGCTTGTTCTTCCGCTTGTTTATCCTTGATGTCTTCTTCTATTTCATTTCTAAGGATTCGGGAATATATTCTTCCTATTGTTGGGATTACCGCTATACCTCGATAATTCTTAGGATCATTTTTTGAGCCTTTTTTGTGGATGGTTGATATATATGATGTTCTCCATTCGGTCGGCGTTTCTTCCCCATTCAGGCATCGTTGAAACATATTCTTCAACATTCTTAAAAGTTTTTCGGGTCCATACCTTATGAATTCCGGGTGGATCCCTCCAGGTCCAGGGGATTTTTTTATTTTTGTGTCTTTCACAGCTTGTTGCACTTCTTTTAGTTGGAGATCTATAGGAGTTAGATTATTTATTTGGTGTTGTTTTCCTAGAAAATTTTCACGTCTCTCTTCCAGAAGGTCTTTAAAGTGGTGTACCCAGTCTTCATTTGTTATGCCCCCTAAGTTAGGTATTTGTTTTTTTGATGTTTTTACCGACTTTATGGTCTTCCAGGCTTCTGAACTTCGGGTTCCTCCTAATTGTTGTTCTATGTACTCACATTTTTTCTCCCAAGACTGATTCTTTCTCTTTAGGACTTCGTTTTTAACCTCCCTATTTGCTCTTTTGTATTTTTGTCTCGTCACATCATCGTTCTTTTGAAGGAGTTTCTGGTAGAGTTGTTTCTTTTCTTTAATTTGTTGTTCTATTTTATCATTCCACCAGTCAGGTTTGTTATTCATCCGTATTTTTCCGACAGATTCGTCCGCAGCCTCAAGAATACAAGCTTTTATATGTTCGTACTCTTCTTCTATTGTTCGTTGAGTTTCGATTAGTTTTTGATCCAGTCTTCTAAGATATAAATATTTAGTACTTTCATGTTCAAAACTTTGTAAGTTATATTTTGTCGTTGTCAATCTATTCTCAGTGAGACTGCTGGTGGTCGATTGAAAAGATGTTAAAAAGGGAATGTGTATCTTTGCCACCAGTAAGCGGTGATCAGATCCACACTCGGCACCTCTCTTTACCCTAACGTCTTGTATCTTGATTTGGGAGTTTTGTCGGGCAATGAGATAGTCAATAATCGATTTTAGTCCTCTTGTCTGTTGGTACCAAGTGTATTTATGTATATCTTTGTGAGCGTAAAAGGTGTTAGTTATTCTCAAATCGAACTGCTCACAAAGATTCACTAATCTTTCACCATTGTCATTTATGGTTTCTTCCCCGTGTCTGCCTATTACTCTACTATGTCTCTGTTTTCCGACCCGACCATTTAGGTCTCCTCCTATGATGACTTCATGACTGCGTGGAATTTGATCGATTATATCTCTGAGGGTATCTTCAAACATATCTTTAACGTGAGCTGTAGCATCGTTATTAGGAGCATACACACCGAGAATTGTCATAGTTCTTCCCCTTATTTGGATCGTCAGTTTAATTATGCGTTCGTTCATTGGTTCCCAAGATTTAATGTATTTTTTCAATTTTTTGTGGATTAGAATAGGTACTCCAGCACGTGCTCTTTCGTGTTTTATATATATATATATATATATATATATATATATATATATATATATATATATATATATATATATATATATATAAAACTTTGAGAACAACATAGCAAGACTATCGGACCAATCTGGAGATATTTCAACGAGCCAGCAGTTTGAGCATAGAGTCCCAGATCAGTCCCAAAGCCAGTCCCCAGTCAACTCTCGCCATCCTCTTCCGTTTCTTCCAGAAAAAACTCACAAAATCATCGTCGATTCAGAGCTCGAGGTCGTATTTTATTGACACAGCGCACTACAGGGTCAACAACAGAAGACCAGTTTAAGTCCTTGGCTCACACAAAGATCTTCTTGATTTATAATACAATGATACTTAAAAAGTTTTCTTCCCAAATAATTTTCAAGCAATGTAAAAAAACCTTTTATCCAGCCAACCATGCAAGACGCTCCATCTCAATCTGTTTTAAGTTCTTTAAAAATGTCCTCATCACTTGTAATTAAAACTAATTGGCACAAATCAAGAAGTTCTTCTACAATATCAAAATTATCGTTCGTGTAACACACAAATATGCTTAACTGTGCATTGTCTGTAATGTCACAGTTTTCATCTAAAATTAATGAAAAGTATTTTCATTAACTTCATAGTGAAAATTTTTTGGCGTGAACATTTGGTACTACGTAAATTGCTATCGAAATGGATACCGCCTTTGCTCACAACGAACCAAAAACAACAACATTTATGATTTATGATGATTCTGAGAAATGTTTGGAGCTGTTTAAGCGAAATAAAAATAATGTCTTTATGTAACGGATATTCCATTACGAGGTTTCGAATGTTGGTAACGAATGAAAGAAACGTTTCATAACATACCAGAAAGTTATTTATGGCAGTGCGAAGCTGGATAGTGTAGAATTATACGTGGAATACAACATCTGTCAAATGACCGCCACGACTTCTCTGGCAGCTCACAATTCTTTGGTTGAAATTCTCGATTACTGCTGAACACATTTGCGGAGTTATGTCACGAATTATTCGCCTATTCTTCTTTCAACTGTTGAACGGTTTGCGGATTATTTTCGTAAGCTTTGCTCTTCACATAGCCCCACAAAAAAATAGTCTAGCGGCGTCAAGTCGCAAGACCTTGGTGGCTAATTTACGTCCCCATTCCGGGAGATCAGCCTCTCCTGTCCTTACAAAATTCAGCTAACACAGGAGCTAAAGCCAGCCGACAATAGGCAACGCTGTTCATTTACCAATTGGATCCTACAGATGAAGGCAAATGACAATAATTTTTGCGATAAAATTATTTTCAGTGACGAGGCTCATTTCCACTTAAACGGTTACGTAAATAAACAAAATTGTCGCATCTGGGGCAATGAAAATCCTAGAGAAATCCACGAAATCCCGATGCATGCTCAACGTGTCACAGTTTGGTGCGGTTTTTGGGCTGAGGGTATGACTGGACCGTATTTTTTTGAAGATAAAGATGAACAAGCTGTTACAGTAAACGGAGAACGATACCGAACGATGATTGATGTTTTTTTATGGGATCAAATAATGGACATGGATTTAGAGAATATGTGGTTCCAATAAGATGGTGCGACATGTCATACATCACGTGAAACATTGATTTTATTGCGTACACAGTTTGGAGGGAGGCTGATCTCCCGGAATGGGGACGTAAATTGCACCAAGGTCATCCGCACCAAGGTCATGCGACTTGACGCCGCTAGACTATTTTTTGTGTGGTTATGTGAAGAGCAAAGCTTACGAAAATAATCCGCAAACCGTTCATTCAGTTGAAAGAAAAAAATTAGGTGAATAATTCGTGACATAACTCCGCAAATGTGTTCAGCAGTAATCGAGAATTTCAACAAAAGAATCGTGAGCTGCCAGAGAAGTCGTGGCGGTCATTTGACAGATGTTGTATTCCACGTATAATTGTACACTATCCAGCTTCGCACTGCCATAAATAACTTTCAGGTATGTTATGAAACGTTTCTTTTATTCGTTACCAACATTCGAAACCTCTTAATGGAATACCCTTTAGTATGTAACAATGGATGAAACATGGATCCATCACTACACTCCGCAGTAGATATCCAAAGCGACCAAAAACACAACCATCAACAGGTAAGGTTATGGCCTGTATATTTTGGGATGGGCATGGAATATTGTTCATCGATTATCTTGAAAAAGGCAAAACCATCAATAGCGAATATTGGTGCGCGTGAAGGATGAAATCGTAAAAAGAACGCTCGAAATGAACAACAAAAGTGCTGACCAAAGACAATGAACAGTGCCACAAATCGAATTACTTCCTCATCTACCATATTCTCCAGATCTGGTCCCCAACGACTATTCTCAGACCAAGAAATAATGCTCGCTGGAGAGACATTTCGCTCCAATGAAGTGGTAATTGCCAAAACTGCAAGATATTTTGAAGGAAAAGAGAAATCTTTCTATAAAAAAAGTGAAGAAATGTTTTTTTAAAAAAGCATTAGAAGGATTATATTGCTCAAGAAGAATTTATTGACGAATAAAATCGAAATTTGCACAAGAAAAGATGTTTTCTTTGTCAGACCGGGGACTTGACCGATGTGTTATCAAGGTGACATAAAAAAAACGGGAACTTTTTAACGACCCAATAAAACCAAGAGTAATGGAAGAAAAACATTTTATTCATAGTAATTGAAACCTTAAAATTTGCCATTTAAGAAACATTAATGGAATTTATCATCTTTTAAAAATTACGTACGTCCTTTAGATGCCGTCTTCCTGTACAAATGCATTCTTGAAATCTACTGTTGAGCTCCTCATTGACTGCTGCAACATCTCAGCTGGGATACTGTAAATTTCATCCAGAATTCTCTGTTTTAACTCATCCAGAGTTCTTGGTCTAGTCGTGTACACTTTACTCTTGAGATAACCCCACAAGAAAAAATCACAAACGTATAAATCTGGCGATCTAGGGGGCCAGGGAACGTTACCAAATTTCGAGATCACTCGGTTACCGAACAATTCTCGCACAGCTTCCATTGATTGTCGTGCAGTGTGTGATGTTGCTCCATCCTGTTGAAACCAGGTTTCTTGAACGTTTTTTTTGAACGAAAGATTGTAACATCTCCACGTAACGATCCGCATTAACAGTTACTGTGAGCCCCCGTTCATTTTCAAAAAAATAAGTTCCGATGATTCTCAGTTCATGAAGTTCATTAGGATGTGTGTGTCCAGTAACGATATTCTGCTTATTCACCTAACCTGGGAGATGAAAATGGGCCTCCATAACTTGCTTAGAAATTAATAGTTATTGTTTCTGTTTGTTATCATTTGTTGACAGAATTCTAATCGCATCTGGTAATCGTTTTCCTTCAGTTGTTCCACTATCTGAGCTTATATGGATGAAATTTTAAATTTAAATGAATAATTCTGCGAACACTCTCCCGGGACATTTCAACCGCAGCTGCTTGCTTACGAATTGAACGCTGTGGGCTCTGTAAGACAGACTTGAGTACAACAAGAATGAACTATGGAGTACGAGCACTTCTTGGTCGTTCAGTTGGTTTTTTCTTTAAGGTAGGTCCAGTCTCTTCAAAGTTATTAATCCAACTTTTTATCGCGTGTTTTGATGGAACGGCACCATGACGTCCTAAGTTGTAAGAACGTCGGAACTGCGCAGCTTCCAAACTATCACTATCTTTATAAAACATTTTTATGGCTAACTCACGCTGTTATTCTTTGTCACCCTGTATTATGCCTCGTTTTGAAGCTGAAAGATGGGGCTTTAAAATAATCATAACGCGGAAAATAATCTGATTCACAGAGATTTTGCAGTCAATGAAACATAAGGGCGAAGAAGTAAGTTGAAAACCTAATATTTCACATTAAATCTTAACTTTTCGGTCATTTTGAGGTTATGTTCCTTTACTACGTGCTTGTGGCTTACGAAAAAACGACCTAAAAAAGAAAATTTTCTCAATTTGGGTGACGCACCCTATATATTGTACCATCCATAAAACAACATGGTTAAACATTTCTGTAAAATTTCCTAACCCATTCAGTTTTTCAACCAACTTGATACAGCCGCAGACCACCATAAATAACATCCATAAGACCGTGTATATATAATTACTGCCGTTAAAATATTACTACTGTTTATCTGAAAACCAGAAGTCACGATACAATCATCAAAATCACAATACAATCGTCGAAAACCCTACCGACATCAAAACAGCAAATCATCAGCTGGTTAGAAAATGTATGATTAATTAAATTACGCATTCATGAGGTTGTAAATAGTCTTCGCAGAACTTGATATTTTCTTCGTCAATTTTATTGAACACTTTTTCTTTAACTTATGATGATGTAACAAAATAATATTGAAAATGAGGCTAACGGGTTTATTGAAACTGTCATAATGATGCTGCTTCCTCACGAACAGCAAGTCTGATGATAATTAAGAAAGATTGACGTACATCTGCAATGTATTATTAATTGTGTTTTGATTGTCACATGCATGGTAATACAGATATTGTAATAAATATCATTACTTATTCTAATTCTGATATTTTTAATACTACTGATTTTAATATTTATATCTCTTTTCTCCTCACCCCCTCTATCACCACTCTCTCCTCACTCTATTTTATCTCTCTTTCTCACCCTCTTGTCCCTTTCCTATCCCTTTCTCCATATCCTTCTCCCCTTATCATCACTCTTCCCTGTCCCCCTTATCCCATTCACAACCTTCTCTAGACCAACAGACCGATGTTGGGTCTTAACCCCTTCTTAAACATGTTCTCCACTTGCCTCCATCTCTATAATTGTTGAAAATTAGATCAATCAAACGTGAGCTATTAGCATCAAGGCAACTTTGTGCCCTTTTTAAAACATTGCAATGATATGTGCATGCTTAAAAATATACTTGAAAAAGAATTAATATGTTCAATAAATTCGCTGGAAGGTTTTAGGAAGGAATTTGGGGATCGTGAACCACTTTATATATCTTGGGCAGAGGATTTCAATGGAAGGAGGTAGGTCGGTGTAATTAATGTGGCTGGCAAGCATTTGATAGGCTCAACATGGTGTTTAAGAGTAGAGTCCCACTTTGCCTGAAAAGAAAAGTCTTCAATTAGTACGTTCTGTCCGTTATGACATACGGAAGTGAAACCTGGACATTCACATCGCAATCAATTGAAAAACTTCGGGTAGGACAGAAGAAAGATGTATGCTTGGCATTTCAAGATGAGACAAAAAGCCCTGCGCATATATCAGGGAACAAACGAAAGTATGTGACATCGTTGGAAGAGTGAAGCAATTGAAATGGAAATGGACAGACCATATAGTAAGGCGATGGGACGACAGATGGACCAGGGCAATCCTGGAGTGGATACTGCATGATCGCAAATGTCTGCGAAGAAGATCAAAAGCAAGATGGACGATGACATCGTTAAGTATATTGAACCCGAATTGCAGAGGAAAGCCCAGGACCTTAACAGTTGTAAGCATGCTGAAGAGGCTTTCATCCTGCAGTGGATCGACACGGGCTAATAATCTCGGGTATCCCGTGTTAGCTGTGAACGAGGATGGGAGTTTCCTGTCGTTTTTTTTGTTATATTTGGCGATTTTTGTTCACTAAAGTGACAATTTTTGCCTTTTGTCTCTTTGTCCTGGCTAAAGAGTGGGTTTCAGATCTGAATTCGACCAGCGTGTCTAAAAGTGACCACAGCGCAGGGTGGATGGCGTTGCTTAATCGAAGACACAGATTGTATAACTGGTTGTCGTTGTAGTTTAGATTGTGTCTGACATCGTGGATTCGTTCTCGGATGATAGCGTGACTGGCGTTGTTCACGATTCTGTTTATTTTGTTGGTCCTCGTGTGAATTTGTTTTAGTTTGTTGTGTTAGTTGTTGTATTTGTTCCCCCACATATGGTGGAACTCTCCGAACACTGCTTGAAGAATACATATTTTTCCTTCAACCAGCAGATTCTACAGACAGATCGACGGTGCCCCAATGGGATCATCTTTATCACCCGTTATCTACAAACAGGACATACAATCAATTTTGAAGGAGCCAAAGAAATAGGGAATATTGAAAACTACAAGGTCCGAACAATCAGAGAAGCCCTTGAAATAGAAGAAAGGGGTGAGTTAAATACGCGAAACGACGCTCGCAACATTCCAAAAGTATGGAAATCCCTTCTGAAAGAAGAAGAAACGCGGCGACGAGATGGAAAAATCAATAAATAGCCGCCCGACAGCGTTGCCGAGCGCCGCAAATAGTCCCGAACTACCCCGATATAATCTGCGCAGTCGCCGGCCGGCTATAAAAGCGAGCACAACGACCCGTGCACGTCAGTTGGACTCTTCAGTCGAAGCGGATAACACTTGAAAATGGCAAATGAGATTTTGGCGCAAGGTCGTGACTCTTCACAGAATTAACGGATCGAGACCCGGAATGATTTTAGAAAAATTGTCTATCATCCGTGAAAATATTAGATGTAATATATATATATATATATATATATATATATATATATATATATATATATATATATATATATATATATATATATATATATATATATATATATTTCTTTTGTACTGCCTGGAAGGCTTGTCGCCCCACATCTTGCAATTTTCTTGCTTTTATGTTAATATTATCGGCAGTTCCAATTAGCTGTACAGACTTTAATACCAGTGAACCGTTTCCATCAATTCCCGTATCCCTATATATATTTCAAGGAAAAAGTAAAAAATGTGGTTGCCAATCCGCGCCCTGGTCTCAATCCGATAGGTTTTCCTGCAAAGTTCACTTGACTTACTGATGTTAGCATTGTCATCTAGATTATTAATCAGTTTATCGGTTATTTCAAAATATATTATTCTAGTCTAACAAAATACTTATGTGTTAAATTACACAAGATCGGATTGTTTTAAGCCGTGCGCAATACTAAAGTGATCTGTCTACTGACTATATTTTGACTTGTGCTGTTGTGTCTGTCAAGTATCATTGTTACTTGCATACTGGGGGACCGGGACTTTAACCGGGATATCAACTTTAGGCATTATAGAATATGGTTTTTCCCTTGTTGCTGCAATTATTTGCTTCCAAAAATTCAGTAGTTCTCTATTTCCGCAAGGTTTCTTGCTTGGGAACTCATACTGATCTAGTTACAATATTAATAATTAAAATTATAAGTGAATTTTCCAAATTAAGTATCAGTTATAAATTCCCTACCAGAAATATTCCTATAACCTTTACCATAACAGTTTATTGGCGTAAAAGGTAAAATATCTCAACTGCATGTAAGACTGCAAATTAGAAACTTCTCATCGAGCTACAACTATCAATTAAAGACAATTTATTGCTGTAGGGCTACATTTTTTTTTTAATTAAACGATTATCTCAAGGTTGTACTATATCACGACCTTAGTCACAAGAGAATAAATGTATTGTGTTCATTAAGATACACTTCTTGGTGAAACAAGAAAGGGAATTAAACATAATATTTCAATGATCGCCATAAAATAACAGAGATCAGATCGCGTCTGATAAAAAACGGAATATATCTTTTCCAAAAATAGACGAACTTTTTTATGGTATTTTTTCTTTGAAAGGTGATTATTATTACATCAATTTGACCCTGAATAACCATCAATTAATGAAAAAAATGTGTGTTACGCTTGAAGCAATGTCGAATTTTCAGGTGCGTTTTTTTCTTGTATACAGGGTCCTCTCAAAAATTATTGTCCTCACGTCACTAGTAATTTATTTAAACTTGGAAACTGTAATTTTTTTATGTTGAATTATTTAAAGGTGGGATCATTTATCATCAGAAATATTATTAAAATTTCCCCTAGATCTATTATCGAGATTTGCTATTCGAGATTTTTATCAGACAGTTAAAAAAACACGTTTAATTTGGGAGAAACGTAAAAAATGGTTTATTCAAAGTATCCGCCATCACTAGCTGCACATTCTCCTATCTCTCTGGCAATTTCTGGCTCCTCTCCCAGAAAAACTGTACATCTTATGAGGTGATCTAATCATCAAACCATTTTTCGACATCTCTGTAATTGTGAAATTGTTCCATGGAAAGTCCATAGTCGAAAGGGGCCAAGTCTAGTGCAGCGGGAGGGACGGATGGGGTTTTGTCGTGCTGCAAAATCACTTTTTCGTATCTTGCAGCCCATTCTGGTCACTTTTCGATCAACGCATGACATGCAAATTAGTATTTCATTGTCGATAGCGAACGGTATTAACTGTTCTTAACTATTTTACCTAGTTTCAGAAACTCATAGTAGACAACACTCTTCCGATTCCACCAAATACACAGCATTGTCTTCTTTCCAAAGCGATTTCATATTGCGATCGATGTTGATGCCCTGCCTTTTGGGTTCTCGAAATATATCCATTTTTCGTCTCCAGTCATCGAAGAGGAAAATATTTTTTTCATGTCGAGAAAACAAAACTTAGTCCACCGTTGTTCGCTTTTCCATCTGTCTGCCGTTCAGCTGATGTAGAACCAATTTCCTGCCTTCTGAAGTTTTCCCATTGCATGCAGACGATCACAAATGTAATGCAGATGATGAATAATGCTTACAATTCGATATCTTCAGATTTTCTCGGTTGATCTGGACGTTCTTTGGCTTTCAAGTGGAAATCATCACTTTTGAACTGTCTAAACCGACCTTCACACGCGCCTTGCGTTGTGACATTGCCATCGTAAGATTGCTCAAGTATACGACGGCTTTCACTTGCGTTTGTCTTCTGATTGATCAAGAAAACTAGTACGTACCGCAAATGCTCTTTATTTAACTCGGAACTCGACATGTTTACCATACGAAAAAATATGACGCTAACTCGAAATCGTTTAAACAGTAATTGCCTTTTGAAAATTATTCTGGTAGCAATAAAATGACATAAGAGATTAGATTGTGAACCTTTGAATATAAAACTAACAGAAACGAGCCTTGCCTATCTTTATGCACATATAAATGAGGACGGAAAAGGCCATATTTAAACACCACATATTCATTGCTTTGTAATTTTAGTAGTTGGTGTCAACAACTTAGAAGTTTAATAGTAGATTTGAGCAATTTTACTTTGCTTTAATCAATAATAAGTGCTGAATAAGTGTACTGAAATACTCTTTTTATGTGTTCTAGTGTAGATACATATTAATACTTACTATATTGACAATAAAAACAATAATATCGGAAGTAAGGCAAACACACAAAATATGGTTAGTTGCGCGTCTTACATACATGCCAAGAGATAAACGAAGTTTTCGTTTATTAAAGGGCTTCATTACACCATCAATATTGAGTTACTCAAAGAAGAAATATCTAGACTCAATCATAAAGTTAGAAATGTATACAACGCTAAAAGTGGCAAGGAGAAGAAACCTTTAAATATGTTCTTCCTGGAACTGGAACCAAAGATAATAAAAAAGAAATTTATCAAATAATGAATTTGCAACATTACAAAGTAAAAATTGAAACTGTAAGACAAAAAAGACAGATAACGCAATGGGGCAGATGCTTGAAATGGGGACACACTCGAAACTATTGCACCCGACAGCAGAAATGCAATAAATGTGGAGGTCTACATAGTAGCAAAAACTGCACAATAAGTGAACGAAAAGATCTTCGGTGTGCATCCTGTGGCGAAAATCACCCCGCCAATTATAAGGATTGTAAAATTTATAAAGAACTTCAGCAAAGAAACTTTCCCTCTCTTAGACCTGAAATTCAACAAGGCCAACAAAACAATAATACACATATTGCTGATAATAAAGTGAGAGAAGGTACTTCATTTGCTTCAGTCACTAATGGACTCAAATCGTCTAATAGCAACTTTGATGTTGCAGCTGCAAACCCTAATCAATCGGAAGAAAGGATTAACAGACTAGAGAAATTAGTCGAGCAAATGGTGCAA
Source organism: Cosmopolites sordidus (assembly GCA_031761425.1). Classification (NCBI taxonomy): domain Eukaryota; kingdom Metazoa; phylum Arthropoda; class Insecta; order Coleoptera; family Curculionidae; genus Cosmopolites; species Cosmopolites sordidus. The sequence goes on along the minus strand of JARFXV010000478.1, from coordinate 784,081 downwards.
CGAATGGATACAATGATGAATGTTGTGTCTAAATTGCCTGATAAACTCAATTAACGTTCATGCATTTAAAAATAGCCCTTTGGAACGCTAATGGCCTAGTTAATTATGGCCCCGAAATATCAGTTTTCCTTAGAGAACAAAACATTGACGTGATGTTGATCTCTGAATCGCATTATACCAATCACAGCTATTTAAGAAGTCAAAACTATATAATATATAACACTCGACATCCGGATGGTACAGCCCATGGTGGTAGTGCAATAATAATTAAAAAAACAATTAAACATCATGAAACACTCAAGTTCCAGACAGCACATATTCGAGCAACTAATGTCGTAATCGAAGATAAGAGAGGTCCAATAACTTTATCTGCCCTTTATTGTCCTCCACGTCACAATTAGAAAAAAGAGCATTATGCTGAGTACTTTTCCACATTAGGAAGTAGATTCCTGGCTGGTGGTGATTACAATGCCAAACACTTCAAATGGGGATCAAGGTTAATAACTAAAGTTATCGAGTAAAGGTCGATAGCTCATAAAATATGTCGATAAAAATAATCTAAACACTTTGTGTACTGGTAGGCTCACATACTGGCCTAGTGATAGGAACAAACTACCAGGCACTATTGACTCCTGTATTACTAAAGGTATTCCTACTAGCAATTGTCTAGCAGAACAAAGCCTCGATCTTTCTTCGGATCATTCTCTCACAATAGTGACAGTCAGTTGAAACATCATGAATGTACAAAAACCAACCGTACTCATTAATAAAAAAAAACGAATTGGGATTTGTTTAAGCACTTGCTTGATGAAAGAATACATACTGATATCATGTTAAAATCTCCTGAAAACATAGACAAGGCTGTAGAAGATCTAACTTTTACAATACGTCAAGCCGCCTGGGATGTAACTCCTGAAATGAGTGGTCAAATCCAGAAGCAGAATTGTTCTGTAATAGCAAAACATGCAATTACCAAAACACGGAGACTACGCAAAAGGTGGATGACAACTAGAGCCCCAGTAGACAAGACAAGATTTAACAGAGCAGTGAAAGAGGTAAAAAAATTACTCAGTAATGAAAAAAATGAGGCAATTTAAAATTATCTTGAAGGTCTTACTCCCACTGAAGCTACTGATTACTCTCTGTGGAAAGCTACAGTAAAAATCAGTAAAACACAAGAGAGCATACCACCAATCAGAAAACAGAATGGAACTTGGGCGAGAACAGATACTGATAAGGCTGAAACTTTTGCAATACATCTAGCTAATGTTTTTCAGCCATTTCCAATGAAAACTTTAGGAAAAGAAGAAATGACTTCATACCTTGAAACACTATTCCAAATGGCCATAAAGCCATAAAAATTAGTGAAGTTAAGGGTATGATTCACAGAAACCTCAACCCAAAGAAAAGTCCAGGATTCGACCTTATAACTGGGTAAGTCGTTAAACAATCACCGGAAAAAGTGTTAGTTGTCCTTACGCAAATTTATAATGCAATATTTAGAGTCGGCCATTTTCCATCACAGTGGAAAGTAGGACAAATTATATTGATTCCAAAACCTGGTAAACCAACGGAGGAAGCATCATCATATAGACTCATTATACTTTTGCCTGTCTTATCAAAGCTTTTTGAGAAATTGTTCCTAAAGAGGCTGAAGCCAGTGCTTGATGAACTCAATATCATTCCAGATCACCAATTCGGATTTCGCGAAAGACACGCAACAATCGAACAAGTGCACAGGCTAGTGAAAATTATTAATAACACCTTTATACTGCTCGGCTGCATTCTTGGATATTACACAAGCCTTCGATGGAATGTGGCATTCAGGCTTACTATACAAACTTAAATCAATACTTCCTACACCATACTATCAGGTACTGTTATCATACTTAACGAACAGATACTTCGCTGTCAAATATAAAGAAGAAATATCTAACATATAATATCGATCGATATTATCGATAAAATCAGGAGTACCTCAAGGTAGTGTCTTGGGTCCCATACTTTTTCAAATCTTTACTGCTGACCTACCAACTACGCCAAACACGTCTATAGCCACCTTTGCAGATGATACAACTGTTATGGCAATAAGCAGGGTACCAAGATATGCATCTGAAAAGCTTCAGGAAGCTCTTGATGGGATAGAAGAATGGATAAAAAAATAGCGCTAAAAATCAATGAGGCAAAATCTCAAGAAGTCACCTTTACCTTAAGGAAGGAGGCATGCCCGAGTGTAACACTTAATATTGATGTTCATTCCCCAGGCAGACTGTGTAAAATATCTTGGAATGAGACTTGACCGAAGACTAAACTGGAAACAACACATTTTTATGAAGAGGAAACAACTTGGCTTAAAATTATTCAAACTCTACTGGTTAATAGGTAGAAAATCCAAATTATCGTTGGTTAATAAGTTAACCATCTACAAAGTCATCCTCAAACCCGTAAGGAGTTGGCATACAACTGTGGGGAACCGCGAGTGTATCCAACATGAAAATACTTCAAACATTCCAGTCCAAAACCCTGAGAACAATTACTGATGCTCCTTGGTTCGTGACAAATCAAACTTTACACCGTGATCTAAAAGTAAAGCCTGTGCTAGAAGAAGCCAAGTGCGCGAAGCCAAGTGCCAAGTGCACCCCAACTCTCCTTGCTGTCAGCCTCCAGGATAATAGCCAAAAGCCGCAGAGACTGAAACGCTGTGATACTTTAGAGATAAGCTATAGAATTTAAGATATAATTAAGATATTCCATTATTCTAGTTATAAAGAACCTAAGTTCCTGTATATGTTAGGCCTTTAATGTAAGCGCCATAACCTCTGATGCTTGGCAATTCTTTGCCTTGCCCTTAATGTTGTAACAGTTGCTTATTACCTTTGGGTAGATTGCAAATAAATGGGAGATTAAAAAAAAAAGTGCATCTTGTGGTTGTTCCCTGACGAAATAAAATTCAGGAGTAACATTACATAGGTAAATGCTTTTTATCAGTGGCGGCTCGTGAGGGAGGGCGTTGGGACGCCGCCCCTCCAGCATTTATCACAGTAAACAATTTTTCAGAGCAAAACACCAAATTTTATTTCCGTTTAGTTTCTTTCCTTTAACTAATTTTCCTGGTTCACCTTTTAATAGGGTTTCAATAGCACGAAAACTAAAAAGGAGGAATGAGAAAGCAAAAATAATTCCAAAGCACTATTTTCTTCTACGCCCTCTCACTTTAAAAACCCACGAGCCGCCACTTCTTTTAGCACTAAATTTGTCAATTATTAAGAAATAAAAACGAATTTTGTTTGAATGAAATTTTAAGGTTATGAAACCAACAAATCGCTTGGTATGCATAGGCGTAGTCAAATTGTATTAAGTAAAATAATATAATTATAATGTTTTCAAGGTAGTGATTATCTTTTTTTAGAACTTGCGTTTTTATCATGTGTTCTAAACTCTTTAGTTTTCTGAGATACTGGACCTTAAAAATTCAGGTCATTTTTTAGTTTTCGTTTAATACATAGAAAACATGTTACTTTACTCATATAAAGAACCTATAAAATATAACTAATAATACAGAGTGTTGACTTGTTTTACAGTCCTATTTTTTTTCAGAAATTATTGTACTAATAAATGTAAATGTTGCTGCCAGTTTGATATGATTTTGCTGAGAATTGTTTTGATCGAACATCTAAGGTAAAAGTAAGACTACTACTAAATGCTATTCCAACAATTGAAGTGGGCCTTTTAAGATATGTAATTTTTTTTTTATTTTAATAATCATATTTCATAGCATATGTTCTTGAAAGTTAGCTTTTTTGGTTGTTGCGAAATATGAGTTCATATCTCCCACTTTAGTTTATTTATTGACTATTTACACTACAAAAATTAATTATATTTGTAAAAAACGCCGTAAAAGATGAAAAAATTCGTAGTATGTAAAGTTAATATAATAAATAAATAAAAGACAATAAACACTGAACAATTAAATACAGAAAGGATATATGTATTTTAATAATAAATAATTTTGCGAATATTACGGCTTTTTATTTCATTTACGAATATATGTCCCCTAATTAAAATATGAACATCAACTCAGTGCAAGATAATACTGGTTATCTAACAAATTTTTTAAAATGATATGATTTTATGACAGGAGATTCCATTTTCTTAATATCTTTTTGTCATATTGGCCACATAATAGACACTTTACTCTTTGGAAAATAGATTTTTTTAATTAATTTAACTGATTATATTACGCTTCTTGTAAAACTATTTTAATTTAAATTTAAAATTGAGAATTAAGTAGTGGTTATGAGCTAGTAGTCTTCAGTCATCATGAATTTAATACCTTAACTACAATTATACGAAATATATCATTTTGGTCTTTCAAAGTATTTTGTTTCCATATTTCTCTTTAGTCTTAAATTAACATATATTAAGATAATTATCTAAATGTTATTAGAAACTTGCATAAATCTTATTTCCTGGTATTAATGGTCACAATTCGACCTTCCTTATGCAGGAATTTGTGAAAAATTATAACGTTACAATAATATTTTTATGGAAAACACTTCCCCTAACGACAAGAACGTTATATTCTATATAATACAGGAAATAAAAGAGAATAACTTTATAATTACTTTGATATATTATTTAGATTATAATCTTGACCTATAAATTGATTGACCTTTATAAATCCACCTGTTTCATATCGTCCTGCAAATTTATAAATTAACATTTTAATTAATCTGCCACATATTGAAAAGTAATACTTTCAAATTAATTTGGTTCTGAATCATCAAACTATGTAGATTACTGCAAAATTTTCTGCAGTCGGGCAATCTTAGTTGTTTAGATATTTCATTAATTTCCCCAAGGAAAATTTTGCGTACATTCTACATCCTTTTACACATTTTGACCAAAAAAATGTTATTTATGCAACCATTTAATGAACGCTGCATAGATAGTAGGCAACCTTTCAAACTTTTACTTTAACTACGGTAACAGTATTTTAACAAAAAGTCGAACCATTCAACCATTACCATCTACGACCTTGTTTATATTTCAAAGGAAAAATTTTTGTCACTACTGAACGATATTATAGTAGAAAAAAAGTACCAACAAACTGGAATATGGGTATAATATTGCCTTTGTTGTACCAAAGAATGTAAAAAATAATAAATCACACTAACAAGTTTATCTGAAAAAATATTTACCAGAATAATAGAACATAGGCTGAGATAAAAATTAGAAGAAGCATTAGATGAACAGCAGCATGGTTTTAGAAAGGGAAGAAGCACACAAGAGCTGATATTTATAATTAGATAACTAGGACAAAAACCAGTGGTGGCTCGTGAGAGAGGCCGTCCAGCATTTATCACAGTAAATAATTTTTCAGGGCAAAACACCATATTTTATTTCCGTTCAGTTTCTTTCCTTTTACTCATTTTAAGATATTATTAAAATTTAAAATCTCCAAATGTAGAAGAACGTCTGTTGACCCATCACACCAAATAATGCGGATAAAAATTCAATCCTTTAGCTACAATTTTTACATCGTTAGTCGGACGTTTACCTCCAGCGACCATACGCGACCGTCATCTCATCTCGTCGTAGGCGTTATATGTTTTGTTGGTTGCCAGAATTCGGGAGTTTAACTTTTTTCTAAAACATGCGATTTGGGCTTAGATTTCCTGCAATCGAGCGCATCGGTAATTAGTTTTAAAAGCTGATTTAACAGGTCCGGAGCGTTTGATATATCGCGCATCGCGTATTTCGTTCGCCTCGCGAATACTTGTTTGATTTTTCGACTTTGAACTTGATTAAAACATATTTAAGAAATTCAATGGGAGAAGATAGACTAAATGATTTAGGTGTGTTAAATATTGAGAGTGCTATGGTCGAACTAATTCCGGACTTTAATGAAAAAGTTATTGAAAACTTTATTTTGGCCAAAAGCAGGCTAATGGAATTTAACTTTAAAAACTAGGAAACGGCGAGGTGTTATTCACCGACGTGTTTGTGTTTCAATAACCCTTTTTTGTCATAAAACTTTTTTTGACATTTTTTTGACCTTTTCGAACTTCTCATAAACTTTTTCGAATTTTGTTTATTGATTTGCAGTTACAATAAATTGCTTGAATGGATTACTCTTCGGGAAACGGTAAGTACATACTTATTCATTCCTTTATCTGCACAACAAGCAACAACCCGTCCTCCAATGTCCTTGTAAGTAGTAACAATTCAAAATTTTCATGTTTTCCTGGTTCACCTCTTGTATAGGGTTTCAATAGTACGAAAAGTAAAAAGGCGGACGGGGAAAGCAAAAACATTCCTCAGCAGCACTATTTTCTTCTACGCCCAACCACTTTAAAAACCCACGAGCCGCCACTGACAAAAACTGTAAAGAAAGGAAATTGAAATCCATATTTGTTTCATTACTCTGAAAAATACATTTGATAAAGTAAAAAGAAGGGATATCAGGAAAATTCCAAAGAGAAGAAGACTATAAGAGGGAGTAATAGAAATTATCAAGGCCTTATACAGCAACAACAAGAACAAAGTAAGAGCACATAACGCTGAATCCACAGAATTTGAAACCGGAATAGGCCTAAGATAGCGCAGCGAAGAGTCCACTGTTATTTTCAGTAAGTATTGACGATGTAAAAAATAGCAAAGCAAATTGCAAGAATACCAAAATAGGTTTTGGAAAAATGAAAACAACGACAACATAAGAATTACTGTTTGCTGATGATATGACCTTAATGGCAGATTCCGAAGAAAAACTATAACATAACTTAGCGATATATATCGAAGAGCTAAGAAAAATACATATGGAAATAAATATCGACAAAAGCAAAACAATGGTAATTGCAGGCACAAAAATAAACATAAAATTGTACTCGATGGGTAAGCTAAAAACCATAAGTATATAGGCACAACAATAGTAGATAATGGAAAAATGGACTGTGAAAGGAGTAAAAAAAATGAAATAGTAGGCAAACTAAACAGACAAACAAAATATAGAAACTATACAACACCCTAAAAACAACATTCTTAGGAAAAAGAGACATACAGAAAGATATACAAGCACAGGTGCATCAGAAAGTAGTGAGACCATCAATGATATACGGTACCGAATCTTGGACCTCAACAAAGAGAAACCAAAGTTGCAGAAATGAGAGTCCTACGCAAAATAGAGGAAATTACAAGAAGAAATAAGCCGAGGATTATGACAGTAATGGAACAACTAAAAACGAAACCAATAGAAAGAGCTATTATAAAAGAAAGATAATTGAATAGCTAGGGCACATCCACAGAATGAATGAAGAGAGTTTAGTAAAACAACTCTATAAAGCGAAAGCACGAGGAAAAATTAAGTTGGATGTTCAAGATTGGAATGGGAAGAACAAGTTCGACAAGCTATAGAAGAACAAGGAATTCATTGGAGTAACTCATAAAGAAAAAAATACCATCATGCGGATATGTATCGTGCTGTAACATCAGTCTTACACCTAACGGTACAACGGACTTTTAGAATAAATAAAATAAAAAGTAATAAAATTGTAAATTGAGTGTATAAGAAATATTTTTGAATATTTTCTCATTGTAATTATTTTTATTATTTCCTTTATCCATGCAGATTTTCTGTATTTTCCCTTGTTTTCCGTGCTCTTATCAACACCAGCATAACAGCACTCATACAAGTTCATGAAACTAACAAACTATTTTCTATTTTTTATTAACGGTTAAAAAAATTAACCGTCTTTACTGAACTCGCCAGAAATGTTGAATGAAACTGACGCAAACATGCGGACAGGAAAGAACCTTTCATCTTATTCTAGGCTAGGATGCATGAACTAACACATGCAATAACGCAAGTTGAAAGCCACGTTGAGACACATGTTGAACAAAACAGCAGGTTGCCACTCAATATTAAAGGATAGGGAGCATATTCGACCATTCGGTTCTGAAATTATACCAACCCAATTGACTTAAGCAATAAAATCTCGGAATATCCGTAAATATTTTTAACATTACTATAGTGTTTATTCTTGTATCCTTGAAAATATCATAAATTTCTTCATTTGTTCTTCTCATATACCAGCCATAGACTTTTTTTCTTCCAGTTATTCCTCTGATTACCCTACGTTCCCATCTTAACAGTTTCTCTATTTCTTTCTTGGTTAGTGTGGCAGTTTGTCTCAATACTATCTTATATAATCTTAATTTGGTATTTCTAGATATGAATTTCGATCTTATTAGATGGTTCAAGGTTCGTGCACATCTATTATTTTTGATCAATCTTAGGTATATCTCCTCCTCTTCTTCACACTTGTTTGTTATCCTTATGCCTAAGTAGACAAATTCTTTTACAGTTTCAAAAATCATTCTTCCTAGTTCTTCCACTTTTCAAGACCTTTTCTTGTGAACTATCATTATTTTACTCTTTTTTTGATTGATTTTTAAACCAAACTTGTATGCTGTTTCTTCTAGCCTTTTTGTCGCTTCTTTCAATTCTTTCTCACTTCCCGCAATTATTGCCATATCGTCTACATAACCCACTATTTGATGGCTTCTGTAAAGAACGTGTCCTTCTCTGTTCAGCTGACTCTTCCTAATAATCATTTTCAAAACCATAATAGTGTCGATAGTGGACCGTGGAATCATTTGTCGTTCCTCCTTTCACACCTACATGGACTGTTGTTATCTCCACTGTCATGCTCACTAATCTCACTATTTTAGATTAGGATCTTTAGGATTAGGATCTCCTGACTGAATTATAGGCCTTACTAAAATCTATAAATAGTACCATTACTAGAACTTTACATTCGTAACACGTTGTTAGTGCTTATTTCAAAACCTAGTCGGTTTTTCCTCTGTCTTTCCTAAAACCAGCTTGGTGCCCTAACTGGGGATCTATTATTCCTTCTAACCTTATTTTAATTAATATTGCTACTATTTTATAAGCTACTAATGATCATATATAAGTATCCTATAAAGAAATCCCTTTATAATTATTACAATCTGTTTGGCCTTTTTCTAAGATAGGTGTAATGGTGGCATTGTCCCACTTGCTGTATTGGCACTTTCATCTTCACTGGCATTCTTTCTTCTCTCTATATTGCTATGATTAGGTCGAACAGTTTTTATTTCAGCTCATTTCCTGTAAATGTTATGTTTTCTATAACCATTCCGCTATTCCATTCCTCCCTGAGTCCTAACCATTTTTATGTTGCTTTATAATATCTTTTATTTCTTCCTTTGTGGATGCAGCTATTTGAACGTTTTCTTCTGTATCTATTACCAGTTCTCCTCTTCAATATCTCCATTTAGCATTTCCTCAAAATATTCTTTCCATTTTTCCTTGGTTCTTTTTTCGTCTCCTATCAGATTGCCCTCTATATCTCTAATATATGTTTGATCTCGTTTATCTTTGCCTTTCTTCAGCTTTTTAAAAATCCTTGTTTATTTCCTGTGGTAATAATTTTCTGTCTGGTGTACAATTTTCTCGTTTCTAAGTCTTTTTTGTCTAATTATTTTTTAACAAGATAGTAAAATCGAGAAGACTGCAGTGGCTGGGCCACATAGAGAGAAAAGTAGAGTGGTGAAGAAGATTGCATGGTTAAGACCACAAGGTGAAAGAAGGCGGATGGAAGCGATGGAGAGAGGCTGTCATGGAGGGATTAAGAACTGAAAGACAATGACCAGAGATAGGACAACATGGCAAAGAATAACAAATTTATGGACCTAAAGGCCTCTAATAGGAATATATATATATATATACATTTTTTTTCAATTTAAAATGAGTGGAAATAGCAGTGTCATTGCTTAAATATATATATATATATATATATATATATATATATATATATATATATATATATATATATATATATATATATATATATATATATATATATATATATATATATATATATATATATATATATATATATATATATATATATATATATATATATATATATATATATATATATATATATATTTATATATATATATATATATATATATATATATATATATATATATATATATATATATTTAAGCAATGACACTGCTATTTCCACTCATTTTAAATTGAAAAAAAAATTTTTTTGTGGTATTGCCACAGAACTGAGAGACAAATAAGAAAAGTGGAGGGGGCAGAAAGTGGCAACGAGGTGATCTAGCGCTCACTCGTTCTGAGGTTACTGGCTTAAGAAGTGATGTAGTTGATTTTTCAAGCCTTCCAAGAAGGTAAACTGTACCACCTAAACTGTTTTGATACGATCTAAATAAATGATAGTCGGAAAGTGTAAAAACTGTTCTCACGAAATATTCTAAACCACCAACAATTTTTTGCCATTTTTAATGCTTAACAAACTTTAAAAAACTACCAATTAAAACATTTTTTTCCCAAGTACTCGTTGCTAAACAACTTTCTCCAACCAATTTCTTCTGCCAAACAACCCCAACACTTTACACGTGTGAGGTAGATGACAGTTTTAATCTGTGTGCTATCACACGCCACTAATGCAAGGCCATTTAGCGCCAAAAACCGAACGAAATTTTGTATCAACCCGATATATAAAAACTTGTCGAAGTGGGTTTCGAATATGTTTTTCAATATTTTATCAGACAACCAACATTGAGTCTGACCTTGTTAAAATTTATAACATAGACTTATTAGATCTGATCCATTCCCAGAATACCTTGGAGAATATTAATATTTTGGTTTTTTTTTCTAAAATACTAGACCACAACACAATATTTTTATTGCATCATCCACAGCAAAGGTGTGTCAATTAAATATATACGTATTTTTATTCAAAACGACAGTAGTGTTATTGAACTCATTCTCGATTCAAATAAACAGGCTTGTAATTATCTGTTTAGTTAGCTGTTTTTTTTTTTCTCTCTCTTTTATTAATTCCTCGCTTATTTTTTTTTTATCTCACGGTTATTTCCATACACAATTTGAGTAAAATAATATAAACGAGTTACAGTATGTATGAATTTTTATGGATATATAATGAAAGACAGTTTCGTCTATATTTCCACTTTATTATTAATATTTCATGCGTTTTACTAACACTACTGTAGCTTCATCAGAACTTGCTATTTTCGATGTTAAAATAAGTATAAATACAAAAAGTTTCTACAATAAAAATATACATTTTTTAAGAAATCCACACCGATTATATGTCCTATTTATTGTCTTTACGAATTCAGTAAAGGGGATTTATTCAGGTCTATTTGGTCATATAGAAGGGTTTTTGCATCTTTGAGACGGTTTATTTCTAAACTCTCCAGATGGTTTATTTTTTTGCCTTTGTTGTATACGTGTAATATTTTAAAATCACTATTAAAAAGATGGTTCTCATTTAACAGATGTGAGGCATAGTTTGAATTATGTTTATGACTGAGAAAACTTCTTTCGTGTTTTTTGATTATTTTCTTGAAAGATCTGCCTGTTTGTCCTCTGTAAGTTTTTGGATACCACCCACAATACAGTTTTTTAATGTTTTTTAATGTTTAATGCAATTTTTAATATGTTTTCTAAGGTTGTTATTGGTTTTAAAGGCTACTTTTACATTGTGTTTATATAAGAATTTTTCAATTTTTTCCAACGATTTTCCTAAGTATGTTATTAATTTGAATGAATGGTTTTTTGGTGGTGGTTTGGTTTGATGGTGTAATGATTTATTGTGTATTGTTTGAGAGGGTTTGCAGAATATCTTAAAACTATATTTGTTTGAGATTCGTGAAATGGTTAGATCCAGGAAATTTAAACTGTTGTTTTCTCCTAATTCGACTATCTAAAAGCTAATTAAAATGCTGAAAATATATTGTTGAAAATTCATTAAAGTTCATGAAGAACATTTTACTGTTCAATAGGGCTACCTTTGGCGCGGATGATGGCATCAAGTTTTCCTATGAATGCATCATATGCTGCACGAATCTGAGTTTGTGGAATTCGTTGCCATTCGCGACGAAGCGTTGACTTCAATGTGTTCAAACTCTCATATTTTTTTGTTGACCCCTTAACCTTCCAAAATGGACTATATGGATGGTCCACTGGATTCAAGTCTGGTGTGTATGGGCAGACCATTGTTGCGAAGAAATGAACTGTGGAACGTGATTTTGTAAAAACTGTTGTGTCCAATTAGCTTCATGGGATGGTGCCGAGTCCTGTAGAAATGTCCAACGGTTGAAACCAAATTGTTTGTGTGTCCAAGGAATCAACGCATCATTTAACACCTTTTGTTGGTACATTTGCTGGTTCACCTTAACGCCCTGATCGATGAAAACGAGCGGGGAGCGACCATTTGCATTTACAGCAGCTCAAATTATCACAGAAGCAGCCGCTTGTTTACGCATAGCAACTCGGTCCAAATTGTCGCTGGACTTGCCCTTCAACTACACACGATCGTTTTGTTTGTTTACGCATTGCTGAACAGTGAAAATTTTCTCATCAGAAAACCCCAAATTTTCGAGTTCGCCACTTGCGTACTACTTTTCAATGCCTTTGATCGTTGAAGTCTTGTTGCCTTTTGAGCCGGTGTTAAATCTTGCACTTTTTGCATCTTGTAAGGCTTCAACTTAAATTCATATTTTAGTATGCGGCGTATGGTTGAGTCGGACACATTTGCTGCACTCTGGCGTGGATTTCCTTCAATTCGTGGCGCTAACATTTCGAACCTGTTCTGATGATGTTGCGGACTTTTTATGACCACCTCCATGGCGTTTTGCGATGCTACCATTATCATTGTAACATTTAATGGTTTGATACACAAACATTTTATTAACACTGAATTTTCCTGCCAAATATAAAGCAATCACACATTTTTGTTTGAATTGCATTACGATTTTTTCATTTCAGTTACGACGTAGAACGATATGCTTTCGTAAACTTGTAAACAGTATTATAAGCTAAAGTTTGTTAAATTTTGAGAGCGCTGTGATCAACTGTTCGGCAGCTACAGCAGCGAGTATTTAAATTATTTATCACATATTCTACAAAGCCTTATTTTAATCCTGTAACCCACGTGGCTAATGATTCATTATTTGATTAAACCTAGGGACTTTCATTTTATTAATGTTTAGTTATTTAAAGGTAGCGTCATTTGTCACCAAAAATATTATTAAAATTTCCCCTAGATCTGTCATCGAGACAGAGCAACATATTTTTTAGTTAGTTTTTTTTTTAGTTTAAGTAGATTTTTATTAGTTTCTATGATTCCTGAGCAACAAAAATATTGCAAAAGCACTTCATAAATACATTTGATTATATGTTGGTTGAGGCATTTCATCAACAAGAATTGTCATAAAAAATCTATGACATGCCTTTTTCTTCTTTTTTCCTTCTATGGCATCTGCTCCCACGGAGTTACCTTAACATTAAAAAAAAGATATATAAAATTAAGGAGCTACGAGCGAATCTTCTCTAAGACTTGAAACTATTTTATTCAAAATTTGAAAGTTTTTTAGAAAAATGATATTTTTAAAACGTTCTTATACACAATCTCTTATGGTAAAATGATTTCAGCCACGGTTTTTTTTTATTTTTTCACTATTAATTTTCCAACTTTGTAGTAAAGTATAATTTAGTAATAGTTATATTATAGTATATAAATATTTTTAATATTTGCAGAATGTTTTTTATATAAATAATATCGGGTTACCGATATAATTATTTAAATATTTGAAGTTAAACCTTTTTTCAACCTTTGACTACTAATAACTAAAAACTCGACCAGCGCTGTCTTAAAGATAATCGGCACCGTGGTGCGAAAATTAACCTGCGCCCCCCCTTGTCAACCCCCCAAAAAAAACGCAATATAATTTTATGTTTCATTTATTTATTTATTACTCTAGAATCATATGTTACATTTAATGCTTATGGATTATGGTAGTATCAAAATTCATGGCGGTCGGCTTGGGCCCCTTAGGACTCTGAACCCGGGTGCCACGCACCCCTTGCCCCGCCGTGTAAAGACTGCCTTGCTAAAGACTGCATATATATATATATATATATATATATATATATATATATATATATATATATATATATATATATATATATTTATTATTATTCACGTATGGACCATGGGGGACCACACGAAGTACAGTTAGATGCGTTTGTTGTTGTTAGCCTTCCTTTGCGCCCATACTGATTTAATTATTTCGCTACGAACTTTTTTCTTTCGTCAGACCAAGTTGTTCCAGTCTTCCTACATTTTTCTCTCTGCCCAACCTCCCAAACGTTAACATTGGGTCTGAAACAGTTTCTATCCTGAATTTCACTTTGTGTAATATTTGCTGATCTTAGGTCCTCTTTAATTGCAGCAATCCATTTAATTATTTCTTCTTTAACTCTACTCCTATTTTCATAAAATTCGACTATTTGTCTAGTTAGCCTACTCGGATTCATTCGTTTTATGTGTCCGTAAAACTGATGTCTTCTTTTTCTCATATCGCTAAGTATATCTGTGTATTTTTTAATTTCTAGGTTTTCTCAAAGTCGGTAGGTTGTGCTATTTATTTGTTTGGGGCCTAACATTTTTCTTATTATTTTTCTTTCTTTCTTTTCAATCTCCTCGATGTCTTTCTTTCTATTCAAAATGAGCGTTTCAGCTCCATATAGACATTCTGATTTAATAAATGCGTCGTAATGTCTCAGTTTTGTGCTATTGGATATGCATTTTTTTATTCTTAATTTTTTTATTATATATATATATATATATATATATATATATATATATATATATATATTCATGTAAACACAAATGTACTGTTGCCAAATCTTTTTTATCGAACTACGTAGATTAATATTAACGAAGTCAATTCGTTACTTTTTATAGATAAATAATAATTTATTAATAATTATAAAGTTTGTTTTAGTGTTATAAATAAAAATTGTGAATTTCTGTAACTATTTTGTTTTAGGAAAACGAAAAAATTTCATTATTATTTTGACTCATACGTCTCGCTCGCCCTTCGTTAAAATTGGTCATTTTATATTAATCTTTACCGACTTGTCGTGTTGGTTATTCAAATTTATACGCCACGTGGATTTCGAGATAAAATGAAAACTATACTACAGACCCTATATTTAATTAAAAAAACAATTTTTTTTTGCTGAAGCAGTAAAAATGTAAAGACGGTGTAGCGACGATAAAGCTATGTCCAAAAAAAACGGTTACAAGTAGTGCAAGGACTTTAGTGGTGGTAGAGAAGCAGTTGAAGATGAATCTCATTCAGGCAGACCTTTCACGCCAACTAATGAATAAAACATTACCAAAATCAAGTATTTTAGATTAAATAATCACCGATTAAACATTGAAGTTTATTTAAAAAACGTCCAGATTTGTGGCAGAACAATTCATGGTTTTTGTATCACAATATCGCACATCACAATAATTATTCCTCAATTTTCCGCTAAAAAAGCATCAAATACAGTTCTACAACCACACTTTACCAAATATGGCACCTTGTGACTTTTTCTGTTTCCTCGACTGAAGAAACCATTTCCTGAATGCCAGTTTGAACCCAAACAGCCTTTTAAGAATTCACTGACCGCTTTGAAGAAAAAAAAACTCGAGGATAAAAACTGTTTCAAAGACTCAAAAATCATCGAAGTAGGTGTATTGCAGCATTTTGATTTCGTCTTACAACCGGTTACTCCGATCACCTTGCCTTCGTCCGTCCTCCAGCGCATTCCTTCATAGTTATCTCGGTCTCCCTGTATTCCTGAGTCACATTGGGAATCTTTACATTATTTCGAGTTTAATCGTTTGTTTTCCCCTTCAAACTCCTCTTTTCTCTCATTTTTTTCTTTCCAACATCCATCCATTCTACTTCTCTACATTATTCT
Source organism: Cosmopolites sordidus (assembly GCA_031761425.1). Taxonomy (NCBI): domain Eukaryota; kingdom Metazoa; phylum Arthropoda; class Insecta; order Coleoptera; family Curculionidae; genus Cosmopolites; species Cosmopolites sordidus. Next base: position 768,216 of record JARFXV010000478.1, on the reverse strand, counting down.
CAGGTCTTCTTTGTATTTTCTATTTATAAAATAATGTAAAATTAAGTAATTAAACAATGGATCATGTTATCAAGGTTTTGTACATTTTTATTTGTTATGCTTCTATAAGCATGTGATTACTATTATCTACACTTCAACAAGATCGCTCTTATTTCGTCTTTCTTGGAATTTTATTTTTAGTCTTATATCTTTCAATATTTTCACCTCGTTAAGAACTAAGCATAAAATGTGACATATTGTACACAGCTAGAGTCATCTATTTATAAATATCGAAAGTACTTTCCCCACAAATCCATATGTCATAATTTCATAAAAAAAAGTTGTATATTGTGCTGCATAAAAAAACTTTTATTAACTTTCTGTTATGTAAACCCGAAAACCGAAGAAACTTGATGGAGTTTTAGTCGGTAAAAATTCAGTACTGCATTAAAAACACGTGTTGTCAAACCCTGAGAGCGTTTTTTGAAGATTTCCCCATCATAAAAACAAAAAAACTTTCAGTCAAAACTCTCTAAGCTCATACGATAGAGATTACTTTACACAAACAGCAAATTTATTTCCATTAAGACCCATCAACAAAATTCCAGAGAAACATATATCATCTTGACGGTCTAACTTACTTCTTACTTCTTAAGCATATTAATCAGATAGAAAAGGGTTACGGTGGTTCAAAACATCCTAATTCATTTCAACTAAATAAATTACGAAATCTCCAAAGTTGCAGAGTTTTCCGCTTAAAACACTAATTTTCAATTACACTAGGTAAATGAGATGTCCCCCTTTTCATTTGCCAGATAAGAAAATCCTAGTTGAAACATCCTGATAGTCTTCCTACATACAATGAAATTGGAAACTGAAGCAAAATGCTCTTGAGATTCATATTAATTTGTCTTTATTTTATACCAATGAAAATTAAAATGTATCTTTTTATAGAAAAAAACAACAGTACTTTGTTAATACGTTATCAAATAAAAGTTAAATAGAAAATCATTTAATATTAAGTGAATTACCATTCAGTAATGCCATCAGTACCATCTATTAGCCAGTATCTGTCGCTTAAAATATAAAAAGAAAACTACATACAAATACCTCAACATTTTAATAACACATTAAACAACGGTAATTGTTATATCTTGCACGGTAATTGTGCTTTTATTTTTATAAATACCTTATAAATTAAAATTATTTAGTTTACAATCCAGGCGCTGCCATCTATTAACATTCGCCCATAATAAAAAAACTGTAGTAATTCAGGATAGATGATGGATATTTTGACATTAAATTAAATAATATAATGGATTTCTGTCCATTAGTTTAGAGGGCACACAGTGCACAAAAGAAATACATTCTTAAACTATGAGAGAGGTTTCACTCAAAAAAAAAATTAATAATATATTCTCAAGATAACAGGCAACTTTTTATACAAAACAGCTGATTATGGCTTGTTGACATGTTTATTGTGACATTTTACTGGCAAATTGTTTAAATCTTATGTTTTTAAAACTTATATAAATACCTTTCTGACAATTATTGCTGATAACAACAACTTTGTAGATTTCAAATAAAATGCCTTATCTCCTGCCACATATCCCAACTATAACCTCTTAAAAACAACACAAAAGTAAACAGATTTTTGAATAATTTTTAATCATGTTAATACTGTAAAACGATAAATTAAAAAATGTTCAAAGTAGAATCATATATAACTCCTATTATATTGAGTTATGTAAATAGATATGTTAACAATTTTAGACCAGAAGATTCTCAGGTAAATCTTAACTATTTCTGAAAGTATGCAATTATTGGAGATCTTGTAGGTATCATTATGGGGAGGAGATGCAACTTTTCACAATTTAGAATTAAATCTCGAAGTTCTGGAAGAGGAACTACAACTCCCTTTCAGTTTCGTGTCTGGAAATATAAGAGAACTTTCTATTCATGTTCCATGGACCAAAATAGCATCGGAACCAATCAAAATCACTATAAATACTATAGGTGGAACTATTTAACTCTATATTTCTGAAAAGTTAAGTTTATATTTTGATTTCAGAATGTATCTTAAATCTAAAAGGAAAAGGATCAGCTAAAACACCTCAGAGAAGGAAAATTAAGGAAAAGAAAGCTACAGGACAAAGGTATTCTATTGATTTAAAGTTTTATGGTTCTGATAAGTTTTATTTTTATAGTAAAACTATAGAGGCACCTCCTGGTTACATTCAGTCTCTTATTAACAAAATTGTCAGCAATATATGCATCTACTGTAATAATTTAATATTGAAATACGTAGAAGAGGATATTGTTCTATCGATGAATGTCAAACTGTTAAAATTTGAAGGAGCAAATGAGAAATGGGAACCAGCATTTACAGGTAATAACATTATTTATTTATAATTTTTGGTGTTATATTTATTTAAATCTATTTTAGACTTATCTCCTGCTCAGGTAATAATGAGGAAAGTCATTAGTGTGAATGATTTAACACTGTGCCTTGATAAAAGAAATGCCTCTGGTAAAATTGAAGTGTACCAAGAACCAATGCTATACAGGTTAGATCTTGTTCTATTTTACTTACTATTTGTAAAAACTAATGAAGATTTTCTACAAAACACCAAATATAAATATCTAGCAATAAATTAAAATAAGTTTTTGGGGAATTAAAATGATAAAATACATAAAAAATTAAGTTAGAAGGAATTTATTAAACAATACATTAATATTATTGTTAAGAATATGTTGGGTAATATGTTAACAGATGATTGGGTTTTTTAGTGTATTATTATGGTAAAATACTTTTCAGATGTTCTATGACTATACATTTACTGAGAAACTATCACTCTGCTACTGCAAATAAGGCTTCAACAACAAGGCTTGACATATATTGTAACAAGTATGTATTCTACTTGTAATTTCCATTTTTAGACAAGGCTTTTTTCTTTCAGTATGGAGTTTAGTATGACTGAGCAACAAGTGCCTATGCTCATACGATTATTGATGTTGCTGTATGCTCTCCAGCAAAAACAGTTGAAACATGAAGAAGGTTCGCTAATAGATGCTGCAGGGCATTCTAATGATGTCAAAGGAGGTAGGTATCTTGGGATGGTGCATTGAAAGTTTATTGGATATTTTAGCAAAGGAGCTTGTTACAAGCAATCTATTACTAAGCAATCAATTGTTACTAAAATTAAACCAGTCGTTTTGATGTTGTAGCTTTTCTTGGAGTTAATAAAAATTTTATCACTTGGGTACATAGTCTTCTTCAGTGAGTACATCAGTTCAGATCGATCTCTAACAGCCCCTTGCCAGTTTTTGATATGCAGTAGTTCTTTTGTCCTGCCACCCTGTCTTCGGTTTACCTCTCTTCCTGTTACCCCCTATTTGTCCCTTGATGATTCTCCTTGGTATTCGGCTTTATAGCATTCTCACCACGTGTTCCGTCCTCACTGTGAGTCGTTGGACCCTCACGTAATCTAAAACATCCAGATCTTTGCGAAATTGGTTCAATTCGGAGTTATAAGTGATCCTTTCCTTTTATAAGTTCTCATTATCACAATGATTTTGTTTCAAAGCACCAAAAATTCTTCTGTGTGCTCTTCCTTCAAATACTGCAAACGTTTTTTCTGATTTCTTCGTGAGGGGCCACGTCTCTCAGCCTTAAGTGATTACTGGCCCAATGAGTGTTTTATAGATCTTAACTTTCGCGTTTCCTTTGTATAAATTTTGGTCTCAAGACAGACGGGGAGTAAGTACTTTTGTTACCTATCATAATAGGATGTCTGATATATCCTGTGATATTGTTTTCTTTGACAACATAAAATCACTTTAAAAAATGAAGGTGACGAATCTCTAAAAATCAGCATCTAACATTCTACCGTCTATTTGACTTCTGGAAGCAGGAAAATTTCAATTACTGAACCTCCCCAGAAAATGTTTTACTTTAATATACCTCCAAAAGCTAGCTTAACACAAAATATTTCATATAGAGTTTTGATATTTCTTAGAAAATCCCGAAAATAATGAAACTTGGACTGGGTGGGCTTGGTCGTACGTATCGTCAGTCTTACCAGCTCCCTGGGATGCAGAATGGAATGATGAGGACCTCAGTGATCACAGTGGCCATACCCTACAGTTTGGACTGTATGTTGACCATGCCTCTGTAACTTTCAAGGTTCTTAAAGACATTTCCTCTGTTGTAAGGATCTTAATATTAATTTAAATTACAGGTATCAGAATCATCAAATGACAAAACTTATTATCAACATAAAAAGCTTCGATATTGGCCGATGTTGACGCTGGATCTGCAGGGAATCTACAGCGACACCATCATCCATGGCCTGAAATGGTTTAACTGTACAGGAGGTGTCAGTGAAGCTAGTCTGACACCGACAGGATATTGTAGTTGTGGATCAGTGGAAGTTAACGAAAGTATTGCTCCGTATCTAAAAATAGGAGCTCCCTCGAATTGTCACAAGAGCGATTCATTATTTGATGCTGAGGCAGTAGAGAATAAAGGTGGAAGAAGACATTATAACACATCCTGGGATTATCATATGATGACCAACACCGAATCTGTATTGTTGGAAAGGACACCAGCGTTCGCTTTTGATTATGTGTATCAACTTGTTGTCCCTGATGATACCAGCAGTGATATTTTGTCAGAATTGGGCAGTAACTATGAGTTTAGGTATGGGTATATATATTTCTATTAACAAAGTTGATTAATTCTTCTATTGGAACTTTGTGAAACACTAAACTCGCCGAGATGTATCACTAAACACTAAATAACTTTTTAAACTAATCAATGTGCGTTTTATTAACCATGATTGACAAGTTATTCCTGATGATGCTAACGTAGTTAACGAAACTCGCGTTGAGATATTAAAACAAACTGATATGGTGTTTAGTGATAAATCTTCTTGAGTTTACTATAATTTTCAACCTTCAGAGAGTTCCAATTCACATTTTGTTGTAGTAATTTATCAGAAACAGCCGCTTTACGTCTCTGCATCGGTCCTCTGCGTCTACGAGTATGTTCAGGCCTATTTCATCGATTCGGTACATTGCAAGTGGCAGCATCTTTCTATGATTACCCACCGTATTATACGCTCAAACCTGACCTTCCCCTACAGGACTTGCTACCGCCATCAGAGGAAGATTTTGATGCTTTAACAGAATTTATTCCTAGTAGGAGTATGAGAGTGACGTTTTTCGCGCCTCAGATCGAAATAGATATGATGGATCATCTTTTTTTTGAACCGAACAAAACATGTTTGTTCAGAAGGAGTAAAGTAAGTAGGAAACAGTGAACAAATAGGCTGTTTCTATGTTTGTTTTTGTAGAAAGTATCAATACCAAATATGCCTACATCTTCATCAACATTGCCAAAAATAAATATTGAATGTCAATTTATTGACATGAGTACTCAGTATCCTATGTACGTGAATAGATTAGTTCATACCACCTGTCAGTTACCGGAACCCCCATCAAAACTGTTTGATGCTTGCTACACGAAGAGAACCATCAAAATTGTTGGCTTATTCAGTCGACTGGTTGTGAATCCGATGTGTCAGAGTATTATATTGACTCCTAGTTCAGTCTCATACAAGTTAGTGCATAAAACTTTTATTTTATTGGGTTGTCTGGAAAATTCGTAGAGATTTAGCTTTAGTTGCTCTTGCAATGCCCGTAAACAAAAATATGTGTTGTATTACCAATGTTTATTTACATATTATTAATTCCTGTGGGATGTATAATGTTTATGTTCAGATTCGCTTTGTGTCAGCTTCAGTTGGTTATGCTGATTCAACATGTCAATCGATAACTTGCATTGGCGCCCCCCATTATGCTTTTTTATTTCAAAAAGGGTAAGAACACTGTCTTAAACAAAAAACAAGTAGTTCTGTTGGAGAGACCATAGTGCAAAAATGGTTTGATTGGTTTAGGGGCGCAGACCGGTATCGTTCTGTTCATCCTTTAAACACTGATTTGGAAAGATGATGTTGAAGCCCTGATATAGGTCATAATAGCCAAAGATCCAGACAATACTGTCCGCAAGATAACAAATATTAGCAAATCGATCGTTTTTGACCAAGGTACGTCTTCGGTGTGTGAAACTTAATGAGTGAAATCTACTGGACTGAATCTCTTGGTGGATATTTTGCTGAAAAAGCATTCTGAAGCGGATGGTAATTCTTGGTTAAAAGTGGATTGTGTAGAACAACCTTCAATGAAAAAACAAATTCAGGGTTTGCCAGGGTCAGTAAGTATAGCGAGAGACGATGTTCATCTGAAGAAAATTGAATCTATGAGTTCGAAAACCGTACATGTCCAAACACATTTTTTGGAGAAAATCAATAAAAACCTGCTAACGTTGAAACTACTTGATATAGACTATTGGCATGGATAGAAAAATTTTAGATTCCGTGGTTTGCAATACATTTTTAATCAAAGTTTTCTAAAAAAATAGAATGGTCTACCATTGACAGATAAAAACAGCTCATGGAGTTGTACGGTTTTTGAACTCAACTCCGTATATAAAAATGAAGACGAAAATTATTCTTCGATTTATTTAATATTATTCAAATCGTAAAAGAAAAAATCAATACCAAAACTATTAGTTTGATCATTTAATCATCATGTTCGGTATATGTTACCATGGATATAGGGCATTACCTTCTTGATGTCTGCGTTTTTTTTCCATTAATCGGAACAGGTTCTTTATATGTCTCACTATTGGCCAGAGGTGAGCTTTCCTTGTGCACTTTCAGCAATTAAAAAATATGGGATTGTAAAGCATCTATATATTCTCACGTTTTAACATGTCCAGAATGTGAAGTTTCATTCGGGAACTGCCTGTAGTTTGACACAGTAAAAGTTTCTTTCTTAAAATCAGCACCTCGAGTTAAAGTACTACACGTTTTTTTATAGTAGTCAGGCCACTATGGATTTACCACTACTGTGGCAAAAAGTTACACATATTAATGGTAATTACATAATAGACTAAACCAATTGCAAATAACTATTTGCGATTTTTCTTTCTTAAAAAAAAAATTCTACGAACATTCATGACAACATAATACGTTGGAGAAATGGTAATGAGACTTATACCGTACTGTTTCAGTGTTAAAACTATTCTGAAACCGCAATATTGGACGAATCCTAACATACCCCATAACGTGGTTGTATTTGAAAGTGAAAGCGTTACGTTAACCGGAACTAAAGCAAAACTGTTGGTGGTTTACAACATTATTGAGAAAATGTTGTTGAAGGAGCCTGATCCTGTTGGTAAAAGCATTTACAGCTCTAGTTTACTGACAGACGCGTGCAGGGATTTTGGTTAGTACTAATAATTAAGAAAATTAGTGTTTTGTTCATATTTCGAAGGTTTACTTAAATGTTTAGGTTTTCCATATATGGAAATGTGCATTGAAGGTATCAGATTTAAAAAAGTAACAACAAACTCCACAGAAACCCAGGACATGAGCTTAGATTCTGTAAGGGCCTTCATTTTTGAACCTGTTGATTCAAAGAGCAATCTGAAAATAGGCAGGCATATCGCATCATCTGATATACAACAGGTGTTGTTTTTATCAGGCCCTGAAAGTAATACTGGTCCTAAGGAGTTGAACAGTGAAAGAAAAAAAACGTATTTTATCTTAAAGACGTGTTAACGCGTTTATTAGTTTCTGTTTTGGGTTTTAGTGGAATTTCAGAGAACGCCCCTCTCCTAACAGTGACAGTGCAATATCCTCTACGACCTACAGTGCAAAAACATGCACCGATAGCAATTTTCAATCTTCGCGAGGTGCGAATCTGTATCGATCCTCTCCTGTGTAAATGGTTCTTGTATGTTCCGAAAAATTTCATCTTTAGGTAAGAAATAAACTATTTCATATGTTAATTATACAATTTATACATACAAAATATGTGTCGAAAATAAAATATAGTTAATAGGTCTTTATTTAATTCTCGGCCATTTTTGACTATCTTTTACTTTTATTTAAGAAAAAAGTTATCAAGCTTAATATTCAAAGTCTCTTACTTTCTACACTTTCACCGCCTTTCATCCTACAGCCTGGCCGTTCCGATGTGATAAACTCATTGAAACTTTTTTCGCTTTTCTCAAGAGATGTGAAGCGACTCATCAACCAGCTGATGTTGCTAGGCTCGGAAGGCATGAATATCCGAACGGACCTAGTCTCAGCTCAAATCCGAAACAAAATTACTTCTCTTACTAGTGTAAGGCGTTTTTCCTCTAGAGTATTATGAATCCGCCATGAATCAGTTCTTGCTGATAACAGTCAACAGTGAATGTTTGATCAAATTATACAGAACAACACCTTTTTGGCGTAGATGTTTCCTTTTGCGATACTGTTTCATATCACAATGGTCCCCTCTTTGGATTATTGTAGACGATCCTCTTTCCATTATATGTCAAAATCTTATACAAGAAGTTTATGTTCTTAAAATTGGATGACAATAACACAACATTATTATTTATTTGCATCTGTGAGTGTATCTTATTCTTATTCCAGTAGCGGCTCGTGAGCCAATTTTTCCGAGCAAAAGACCATATTTTATTAACTTTCAGTTTCTTTCCTTTAACTCATTTTAAGATATGATTAAAAATTAAAATCTCCAAATGTAGAAGAACGTCTGTCGACCTATCACACCAAATAATGCGGATAAAAATTCCATCCTCTCGCCACAATTTTTACATCGTTGGTCGGACGTTTACCTCCAGCGCCCGTATGCCACGTCATCTTTTCTCGTCGTTGGCGTTATATGTTTTGTTGGTTGCCAGAATTCTGGGGTTTAACTGCTTTCTAAAACATGCGATTTGGACGTAGATTCTCTGCGACCGAGCGTATCGATAATTAGTTTTAAACGCTAATTTGACCGGTATGAAGCACAACTGATACGTTTCGCGTCGCGTATTTTGTTCGCCTCGCGAATACTTGTTTTGATTTGGGATTTGCTACGTGTGTACACACTGAGTAGTAATTTTTATACAAAAATAATCAACTTTTAATTGCAAACATGAACATGTATGGATTAAAACAGTTAATAATGACTAATTTAAGCTTGGAGGAGAAAGTTGTATTAAAAACTAACGGTCGTCCCACGCCGGTGTTGAATTTGACTTAAGTTCAAAAAGAATGTAAAAATAGGACACATTTTACGTGAAAATTTGCCAGTAAACTATATGTGAAAGTTTTCGGACGATAGAAAAAGAATATTTTAAAATCGAATTGACTTCGAAGAGATTTCGAAATCGAAATTTTTTATTTAAGACCCGAGATTTGTCAAAATGAAGAAATTATCCCATTTTCCAATGTTCTTGTAAGTAGTTACAATATAAAATGTTTTCCTGGTTCATCTCCTGTATAGGGTTGCAATAGCACAAAAAGCAAAAAGGAGGAAGGGGAAAGCAAAAAAATCTTCAGCATCACTATTTTCTTCTACACCCTCCCACTTTACAAACCCACTAGCCGGCACTGTCTTATTCTCAAGTGTTAGTTCATTGGAAAGCCAACATCTCTCCTTTTGAATTTTCTCTAAGTTGTATAAACATTTAAAAATAGCTTGAGATGTTACTCTGAGTTCCTATGTGAGCTCTAGCAGTGTATGACAAAGATTTTCTACCAGCCATACTTCGTCCTCCACTTTTTTTGCATGTCCAAATTTCAGATATTAATATAGCAGGAAGTTACAACAAAAAGTATTTTGGATTAATATAGATTAGGCAAAATATAATCGCATATTACTGCTTTTGATCGGTCAAATGTTTTAGTGATATACAAGAAAGTCCACCTATAACAAAATTGAAACCATTATCAGAAGCCAGTGGTAGCGGTGTGGAAACTTCGAGAAAATTCAGCTCGCATCAAATAGGATCTGTTCACAGTAGTTCAGATAGAGATCACAAGGCTGTATTCAGAAAATGTTCAACTGGGGAAACCGAAAAGGCACATTCACTCGATGTAGAATCATTTTCGTTGCTTCTGTTTAAATATTTATGTTTAATATGTTGTAGGTGCAGGAAAAAGTATACAATGTTTTGAAAAATTGGTTTGATGTGTGGAAAGGAATTTATCTTTGTGGTGATATATCGCAATGTAGCATTTATTTCCCGACAGTCTCTTTGTCAGCAGTTGGATCACAAGGTATGAGTATGAAATAAATATAAATACAACAAATGATGTTATTTTCTTAGGAATTCAAGAAGCTGTAGAAGAAGCAATTTCTAAAAGTAATCCTCCTGATATATTAGTAATCACTCTTCCTTTTGCCAATATAAGAAGTGCTCAAAGGCAAAACATAAAGAGGTTGCTTAAGGAGTTACCAATTAGCCTGCCTGATTCATTATGGTCACTGGGTAAGAATTAATCAAAGTCGTTATAGTATTTTGATGTATTTTGGTGACACAGAGAAATCCAGCTTTCCCTGGACGATGTCAGTCGCAGATCTGAGCTGTTACACAATTCAGTCAGGAAAAAAACTGATTTTTTTTAAACCGGTCACACTTAGTGCTACGGTAGGTCTGTCGACAAGACCATCGAAGACAACTGTTCCACCTACTTCGAATACTGATGCAAATAACGATGGTAAAAACTTTGGGCAAGGTATTAAACATGCATTTTATTCTATAAAAGTTGGTTTTTTGTTTTTTTTAAGGTGTAAAGGATGATTTGAATGTTAGTAACACCTCCACTCAGAAAAGAAAAGGATCTAAGAATACGAATTTGAGTGCTGCCAGTACAACGAACACTCATCACGGAAGGAATAGTAATAGTAGTGCTCCCAACAGTCCAAACAATCAGACAAGAAACAATGATACTTTGGAGTGGCAAAATCAAACTCAATATTCAGCCGCAAAAGTGGATATTGGTTATTTAGGTAATGTATGTTTATTTGTGTGCAAGTTCATTTCAAGCAAGTTTATGTGCGCATTATGTAACAGTTGATGCACTATTTTGGTCCAATGTAAAAAGATATACATGTTATGCTGCCGAAAGAACATATATTTTTCTTTGGCTAGAATTTCTCCTATGTATATACCTCATATTCGGTTTCTTTTATTATACAGTTATCCTGTCATCTTTCAGACCATATTCCTATCGATGTTCTACAATGTAAAATGGATTTAATAATCTATCAGGTTCCATTCTTTCTACATGCTCGAGGCTTTTTTGTTATTTTAATCCAGTTATTTATATCTTGTATTAAACTGTTTTCATGTGTTTTTTTCTGTTTCTTTATTTCAATCCAACTGCTAAAATTGACCAATCTTAATTTTGCAGACCAGGTCGATTTTTTTAAAATTTATGTCAACTATGGGTAAAAAACAGTTCAAGCTCCAGTTACGAAAACTGACTAATCGTAATTCTTTAAATCAGTCCGATTTTTTTTCTATTGGTGTCATCCATTGGTAAAATCTTGAAATCGCCCATATCGTTTCGTATTAAATCTATCGGCTATAAAAATATTTTCATGGGTTAGTAAAATAGCATTTTTCACGCAGTCCAAGCTCCAGTTAAGAAAAAATCTTTTTCAGTGAGCCGTACAGGTCGGTAGTTCAAACAAAAGCAGAAATATATATAAAAAATACTTTTAATTGGGGATTAACCCACTTTATTTTCACTATACCTTTTACGAATAACTTAAAGTAACAGGCAAGGCTTTTTCTCACCAAGTTTTTTGCATGTAAGATGGTTACACATCCTCCTCCAAAACAGATCCAACAAAAAATTGTTTAATTCCCTATATTTTCACGATAACTTTTATTTTCACGATACCATTTACGAATAATTGAAACTAACAGGCAAGGTTAAGTTTTTTACATGTAAGATGGTCACACATCCTCCTCCAAAACAGATAAAAAAAAATTGTTTCTGAATGGAATGATTATGGGGAATAACCTCTCACATTCTTCTGAATTTATTTAGTTATTAATTTAATGTAATGAAATTTTTGTTTCCATAGGTGTTTGTGTCCACATAGATATGACCCCAGTGGTTGTTTCAATTTCTGAAGTTCAAGTTTACCTATTTGCTAGTATTCTGTATGGTTTAATGGAGGTTGCCCAAAATATGTTACCCCTTCCTAAAAACAAAAGTCCCACCAGCAGAGTAACACCTCCTGATGTAATTCCCACACCAATAATTACTAAAGGTATGTGTGTTATGTATTAATCCTGTAAATATTCTAATCATCATTTCTTAGGCAGTACCACTCTTTCACCCACTATACTGAATGGTGATACTGAACATTCAAGTCAGAAAACCCCCCCTCTAAACGCCACCATTAGCACTGATGTCCTGGTTGAGAATGAAGCAGTGAAATTAACTGCTTGGATTCAATGGACGATCACCAGATTCACTGTTGAACTTCTTTCTAGTCCATTTAAAGGTACCAACTATAAGTTCTCCGTATTTTTAAGTCATATGTTCTTTGTTCTCTTCAGGTAATTCAGAGGAATCGGAATCGCTCCAGCCCAAGTTGAAACTAATATTGGATGCAGAAGATATAGTTAGTTCTTTGGATTTTCAAAGTGTTTACCTGAAAATTAAAAGTAAAATCGGGTCAGCTTCTATAAGACATTTTGAGAGATCTTCTCCAGATGCTAAATGGGAACCAGGCCCGTTCTCTGGCATAGTGATGAGACTAAGAGAGGATTTATCACCCAATCAAAGACAGGAGGACAATGGTTTGATCAGTGTTGTTTTAACGAGAGCCAGTTGTCAACATACGCATACTTTATGGGGAGCAGTACGAAAAAAAGATAAAGGTGATCAGGGGACATCTGTAAATGCCTTAGTATACTTATGTGACTTTTTTTCAGACAAAAAAGATGATCATTCACAAATTTTATCAAAATCAAGATATATTACGGAAATTGTAGTTAACATTCAGCCTCTTGATTTTATCGTTTCGTTAACCACCTTGAGAAATTTTTATTTGGTATTGGTAAGGGTTATTGTGTTTGTGTAGGGTCTTTGAGCAAGGAGTCTTTTTTCGTCTTGAGAAAGTGATCACTTATTTTATTGGAATCTTTATAGTGAAACACCAAACTCAAAGCGACTAACACTTACCATTAAACACCAAGCCAGTTTCGCTTACCATGTTAGTAGGACATTATTCAATCAGATTGAATTAAAATTAAGTGATTTGGTGTTTAGTGGAAAATGTCTGATTTTATTGAGAAAATGAATAGGTAATAAGACTCCACTGGTTTATTCGTTTCAAATCAGCCGCCAGCATCGCGTCAAAACAAGTGCCTCCCAGGACCGATTTCTGGACTAACATTCGTCGTCAGCTGGGCTCGAGTCTAACGCAAGGAGACAGCTGATGAGAAACGATCAGAGCCAGGCGAAGTCAACTGGCCATGTTGATGGCTCGTCGCAATGTCAATGCAAACTCGCGCCATCCTACGGTGAATGTTCGTAGCAGCCGAAACTACCCGATGCATACTTCCCATAACCTTGGATGTTGGTATCACGTATGCCCAAAAGATAAAGTACCGGGGCCGTGGAGAAAGATATTAAAATAACAGAAATCTTTTATCCGTACATCACGTCTTTATTCGTTTCAAATCAGTTGCCGCCATCGCGTCAAAACAAGTAGCAGTAGTAGTAGCAGCTGGCGCTTGTTGCCGCCGCCCACCGCTCGATGCTATCACTGATTTTTTGACTAAAAATGGCATTTTCCATCAATCCACCATCAATCGTTCACCATACTCATCTGATTTGGCTCCATGTGACTGCTAGTGCGACTGTGAAAGGACACCGTTGTGCCAGGCATCGACCGCCATCCTGAAGGACATATCTTTGGTCGAACTCAACAATTCTTGCGTTATAACTATTTGTGTTTTTTTATTGTTTCCCGTGACGGGTATATATATATATCATCAGCCCGTGTCGATCCACTGCAGGATGAAGGCCTCTTCAGCATGCTTCCAACCTTCACGGCTCTGGGTTTTTCTCTGCCACTCGGGTTCAATATACTTAATACGATGGACTTCATCAGTCCATCGTGCTTTCGGTCTTCTTCGTGGACGCTTGCGATCAAGCGGTATCCCCTCTAGGATTGCCTTGGTCCATCTATAGTCCCATCGTCTCGCTATATAGCCTGTCCATCTCCATTTCAATTGCTTTACTTTTCCAATGATGTCGCACACTTTCGTTTGATCCCTGATCCATGTGCAGGGCTTTCTGTCTCGTCTTGTAATACCAGGCATATATTTTTCCATTCCCCTTTGTGCTACCCGAAGTTTCTGAATTGATTGCGATGTAATTGTCCAGGTTTCACTTCCATATATCAGAACGGGCAGGACGAACTGATCGCAGAACTTTCCTTTTCATGAAAAGTGGGAGTTTGCTCGTAAACACTATGTTGAGCCTGCCAAATGCCTGCCAGCCACACCTAACACGTCGTTCCACTTCCCGGGCGGTATCCCCTTCCATTGAAATCCTCTGCCCAAGATATAAAAAGTGATCCACGATCTCCAAATCCCTTCCTAAAACTGAAATTCTTGTGCCCTCAGTAATCTACTGAACATAACCTGACTCTTTTTTCAGGTTAATTTTTAAGCCAAATGATTTGCCAGCCCTTTGCAGCTTTTGTATGCGTCTTTCTAGCTCCTCTATTTGACAAAACAATCTCAAAATCGCTTCGCATCTCCAGGAATGTCCCAGAATCCACTTTGGCCTTCTTTAACCTTACCATTCTTTTGCGCTCTCTTCGACAGTTGATCCTAACTTTGACTCGTACCATTCGGTGGTCACTTACAACATTAAACATTTATATATATATATATATATATATATATATATATATATATATATATATATATATATATATATATATATATATATATATATATATATATATATATATGTATGTATGTATATATATATATATATATATATATATATATATATATATATATATATATATATATATATATATATATATATAGTGTGTCTTCTACCCATTCATTAATATCTATGATGTTTTTCGCTATCTACTACCTGGAGACGCGCTATCTGGAGGTTTCAGACCTTTCTGAGAAGAACCAAAGACCATGTATCAATATCTTATGGCTACAAGGACATAGAATGCATGACATGGAAATTAATGATAGAAGTATGCTCCTTGGAGGAGCACAAAAAGACAGATAAATAATAAAACATTGCAAGAAATATAAATATCTGACAATGAACGTCACGCAAGATGGCACTGGCGAAGTAATTGAAGAACAGAGCAATAACAATGCTAAATATTCTTTTGTAGGACCACAAATATCAAAAAGTAATAAATACAGAATATACAGCACTATCCTGAAAAGTATTACTACTTCCAACAGCGAAGAGTGACAACTAAAATCAAAGAACGAGAAGACTCATAACGAAACGAAAAAGTTAGAGAAACAATGGGAATCATTCATGCTATGGTGGATAACATAAGAACAAATCGGTTAAGGTGCTATGGGCATGCTCAGATGCTGGAAGGCGGAATGTCGAAGCTGGGAACATTAACGCTGCAAGGGTTCAGGAGGGGGGGGGGGGGGCGGAGAGATCGATAGCACCCTGCAGAAATAGAGAAAGAGTGAGATGGCAGAAATAAAAATAGAAATAGAATATGGAGAGCTAGAGATAACTGGAAACTGAGAATCGGAGGTCGTAGGATTTTGTTCACTGTATAAAAAGCTTCGTGTTAGAAGACCTTATAATTTTTACATAATTCATGGCGATTTCAAATTTTAGATTCCTCTTTTAAACATTCCTGTAAGTCCACCTGAATCTGAAAAACCTGACACTATTTCGAGTAACAGTTTCTTGCATTCGGTAAATAATCAGGCCTTACCTTTAGCATACTTGGACTGTCAGGATGTACGAATTATAATGCCGTCTAGTGAATTATTAGGTATGGTTTTTATTATTACATCTGTAAGAAATACTGATTATAAGTTTTGGTTTGATATACATATTAAAATATACTTTGATATACAAATTATTCTCTTTACTCTGTAATAAGTTGTTGTAAACTGACATTTATAACTTAAAGGGGTTATCCCACAATACTTTTGTTACATCCTTGTAGAATCTAGTTCTCTTTCAGGCAGCGGAGGTCTCCACGATGCCCTAGTGTTTCAAATGCAAAAAATAAATCTCAATCCACAGGCTGTGAATCCCATTTGCCGAACGCCAATTCGATCGGATATATATGAGCAAGCGGCACACGCTCGAGTTCTCAACGTACCTGGTAGATATAAAAAAAATTTTGATAATCTTTCAGTTACGAGGTTGTTTATTTATGTTCAGGTAGTGAAGTAGAAGATCGCCAATATCAGTTGGACTTGATCGGAATATCTCTGTCGACGGGAATATGGGACGATATATACTCGGTATTGTCACCGAGGAACAGTGTTCTTTCAGATTTGAGAGGAATGAGTGAGAATCCTGCTTTAGAGTGGAATATATTGGAGCAAGGTCAACCCAATCTTACCCCCATCCTGAATTTACGATGCATCATTGAAAAGTAGGTAGACACGTCAGATCATATCTTGTAAATTATCGTGGACGAACATTTTGCAAACTTTTAGCAAAGACATCTGCTTTAGTTCTTTTGAATATGCAGTATTTCTATTTATTCTACTTCAATATTATTCTGTTCAAAAAGCGACGTGCCCACGTGCCCTTATGGGCCAACCACCACTGTTACAATATGAAAATATATTCAAAAACTAAGTTTTATTGTTTTATAGATTCGACGTGTCTTTAATTGCTGCTCCAGCTATGATATACAAAGACAATACCACTATTTGTGGCCACGCAGTCGAAATCAATTTTATAACCGATATTTTCGTCAATATATCCCTACATCAAATTAAAATACTGTCTGCTATATTTACGGAATTTGTCATATTGGTTACACCTTTAATAATAGAGGTGAGATCATGAAATATGGAAGGTTTTTTATGAATTGTTATTTCTGATAATCTTTTTCTGGCAATTTGTAGGATGGTATCTTAAAACGACCAAAAATAAATTTTCCTTATTCAAGATTTGAACCGACATTATCAGAGATAGACTCAGAGAAAGAAATTGCATTAATTGAAGGTCATAATAAAGATTCTGGCATCGAAACTTCGGACGTTAAAAGTGTCCAATCATCAAAAGTTCAAGTAAAAACACTTTCCCAACCGAGGCATAAGTATTTTTTTAAAATATTTAAAATTTCAGTCTGGGGGAGTTCTAAAACAGAGCCCTGAAAGTGACAAACAATATATTTTTCCAAGACCACCAAACACTGTCTCGTACCTTCACAATTCAGTGCCTTTAGAAATTCTTTTAGCTGCTGGTAGAATCACTTTCACTTTATACAGTGCGGAAGATGAAAGAAATACTTTTATTAAATACAAAGGAAAGAAAAAGAAATTGGTCAAAAAGGTTACTCATCACCTTGTACACCTAAGACTGTTGCTGTGATTTTTAAATTATTCTATATTTCAGGCTGATGAAGATCAAGGTTATGAAGCTTCAGAAGAAAGTACTGATGATCGAGCAGATAGTTATAAAAAATTTAATCCCTTATTTTATGTGGGTATTACACAGCCGAATGTATTTCTGATAAAGCAGCAATTAGGACGAAAATTACAAGTATTAAGTGACTTCCATTCTCCAGGCTTATTAATCAAATACTATATTACATTTCAGTTATCATGTTTTGATGTAACTCTTAAATTGAGCGGCCCAGAATATCCCGCAGTTAATCATGTCCCAACCGAGACAGATTTTCCTGTGAGTTTACTAGAAACCAAACAGGGATCACCCAATCCTAATAATGGTATTCTTCCAGCTTTCTTCATATTGAAATTCATCAAAGGTAGGTTCCTAAACAAAAAGTGACGAGGTCCATTAAGCACAGTGACAATTAGTCTCGCTGTTTTTCTAATTGGGTAATTTCACTTGGTACAAATGAACTACTCTCTAGGTGTTGGCAAAAAATCAAAAATTGAACTGGATATATCAAAACCGACCAAAATTTTGTGCAAGACGTCGAAATGGAGTCATCTTTTAGCAATCAAGGACAAAGTGGTTGATACGTTCAACAGTGGGGGAGGTAGCGACAGTTTTATGATTCTTCTAAAAGCGACTGCAAACAAGAAGACTCTAGCAGCAGAGAATCAAAGGAATACCCGAGTTAGCGACACCTACAGCAAATTTCAAGAAATCAAAGACATTTTAGGTAAACCCACTTCTCTGGTATGATCACAAAAAGCTTAATTATGATTATAGGTAACACGAATGCAGTCTGGATTAATTTTGACCAGATAATATTTGCCCTCTCTTCTGAGAGTGGCCATGAGCTTCATGTGGGCATGCAGAAATTGAAAAGCCATCTTGCGTTAAATACTAGACCTGAAAAACTGTCTTTGGTCACTACATTTGAGTGTCTTACTTTAACGGTAATCCATGAAAGTTTCAAAAAATTACTGCTGAATCCGTGGACCGTTACTTTTGATGTCGGTGTGTTTTGGGAATCGTGGCAGGATAACGATAGTGACCCACAGGTGATGATTTATTATTTTTTAACTGCTCCAGAAATATTATGCCCATTTATGTTTAAATATATTAATTGGGAAAAACTAAACTTAAATATAGTGATACCTCGAACTTATGCGATAGTTGGGACCGAACGACAACCGTGTAAGTCGAATTCGCTCAAGAAAACAACAATTTAGAAGAAAATTGTGTGTTCAAATATTGGATAATTAAACGAATTATAATGTTATTTTAATGCAAAAACAAAATCGAAGTTATTTTGATGTAGAGGGTTTAATACAGTCAAAGTCGTTTGACTGGTCAAAGATGTTTTTTTTTAATGCTAACCCTTTTTTAATTGAACTGATGGCTTCCGTCAGGTTTGCAACCGTCATTTGATCTTCAGATTGAACTGTGTCAAAACAATCAAGTTCTTCAATGTTTTGCTTACACATTTCTATAAGCTCATCAACTGTCAGCTCTTGATTATGTGAATCTAGCAGTTCTTACGCCCTCACTATCCATTTCTAAATTTAATTGTCTAACGACATTTAAAAATAAGATCGACACCGTCATCAATAACATGATCAATTTGATCAGGCTCTGGCACTAATTCCGCCGGAGAAAAAAAAATGGACATATTTTTTTTCAGACGCCATTTAAGATTGCTGGTTGTATTTGGTGGGAAAAATTCAACTTTCAAACGTGGGTCGAAATGAGTGAGAGTAGCAGGAGGATGGCCTGGTGCATTGTCGATTAATAGCATCACCTTAAATGGTATTTGTTTTGATTGGCAATAACGTTCGACTTCGGGTATGAAGTGATGACCAAACCAATCCTCAAAAAGGGAGGAGACTATCGTCCTAGCTTTAGGATTTGACTTCCAAATCACGGACAAATCAGTTTAGATTGATTTTCTAAAGCTCTTGGATTTTGTGAGCGATAACTAAGAGAGGTTTTAACTTACAGTCCCAAACTGCATGCCCGCCAACCATCACTATCAAAGTTTCTTTTAGACATATTCCAGAACAATCCAGTCTCATCCACATTGAATACGGTTTGGCTGCTATAGCCACCTTCTTTTATCATAGCCTTGACTTTTCTGGATATAGAGACATAGCCTCTTTATCAACACTTGCCGCCTTTCCACTTTCCGCGATACTATTCCAGCTACAGCGACTTTTGAATCGGCTGTACCACCTGTTACTTAAAGATTTCATCTTTTCCCTCCTCCTCAGCTTCTTATAATCTCTCAAAAATCAGCTTAGCTTGAGAGGACACCGTGTTCTGATCAACAGGGCAGTTTTTCACTTTTACTTGATTATTACACCATAATTTCGGCATTGTTTCCATCTCATCGATAATACTATGACGTTTATGAATTGATGCTTAAATTCAAAGATCGAATATTTTTCAGTCTCGAAATTTTTTTCATAATTTTTTATAATTGATCTGACTGTCACTGTCTGTTTGCCAATTCACAAAGTTTTGTATCGAAATCCTTGATAATATTTAGTTTACATTCCAAATATGTTTTTTTTTTCTTATTTGATGCAGAAAAATCAGTTTTACTTCGTTTAGATGACATAGTTGTTTTTAAATGATATAATAAACAAACAGTAAACGTGCGTCGAGACCACTAGAAACATGCCTGGTGGATGTCGTAAGCCGAACACAAGTGTGAGCGAAGCAGTGTTTGATTCAAAAATCGCGTAACTCCGTATTTCCGTAAAATGGGGTAGCGTAAGTCGGGTATTACTGTATTGGTGGAAATATAGCTATTTTTCAGACATGCAATCAACTTTGCGATCGCACTGCCATCTATCAGAAAAATATCTGATTCACTATATCTCTGTACGATACAAATATTTTATATAAGTGCACATTTATTTCTGGGACACTTCTTAAACCATTTTTATGTTATCGTACCCGATTTCGGTTGTTTCAGATTCAAATATCAATAGAGAGTGACTGTATCATATTAGACGCCACTGCTGAACAACTTAAATGTATCGAGATGGTGTTGAAGGATGTGAATGAGTTCATGTCGATGTTACCTCAAAAAAAAGTGAAGACTAACAATGAAGAGGCGTTGGTGAAGATAGAGAAAGATCAGTACTATAAAGACGACTTGAGAGCTGGTGCCTTTCAGTTCGTTGATTCTAACACAGATAATTCTGATGAAATGCCGTTACCTTATCAGGTAATTTTTTAACTATAATTCTTTTTTTGGGTTCAAATTTTACTCCTTCAGTATACAAATAAAATCATTTTAGGTTATGTTTTGGTCAAAAACTATCTCGGCAATGGCATGGAAATATCCTCAACCTCGCGCCCTGACTAAGGTCAGAGTTTTTCCTGTCCCGTACAAGATGGCGCTAGATTCACAGGACAATGTTATGATGTTATGCCATTTAGAGTATTGGTCTGAATGCAGAAACTGTTATTTGCCTTATACTCAGTTTTATTTGTCTGAAAGCGAGGTGTGCCACTTGAATTTACCCAAGCGTTGCCCGAAAATGATTGTAGCAAGCGTTTGGAGGGTAAGTTTTTCTTATAAAAAAGGCCATTTTGATTTCGTAATAGGTATAACAGTAAGTAATGTCATTTTCAATATAGCAAAATTATTTTTATTATTTAAGAGTTAATACAGCTTTAATCTACAATATAATATCAATCGTTATTGACAATCTTCTCCCATCTCTGACAAATTTTCTATTTCCTTTTTGTTAAAGGAGGGTGATTTTGAAGTAAAATTGTCTTCGAGTCCAGTTGTGATAATAGCTGTCGGAGTCGGAAATTTTTCCACAAAGAAAGTACTACTTACACCTTTTCGATTAATCAGTTTTGGACATTTTTGACTCAAAGCCAGTATCAAGATAAGCACAATAATATTCAGCACTTATCGTTTCATTTCGCATTCAGAACCCCATATAATGAATGAATGAAGTGAATAATTCCTGATTGAAAAGTTCACGGAGCGGAAATGATAAAACAAGTTTATAGTTGAAAAAATCACTTTATTCTTCCGTTTATTATACCTTAAGCTCAACGCATTTTTTCCTGCGGTTCTCCGATTAATTTGTTCCATCTCTGAACTATAACTCTCTCTAAACTCTCTATAACTTCTTCATTTGATGAAAAACGTTTGCCACGTAGGAATTTTTTGAGGTTTGGGAACAGATGAAAATCAGCGGGGGCCAGATCTGGTGAATATGGTGGATACTCCAACAATTCGTAGTATAAACCTAACAATTTAGCCATTACAAGAACACGTCTGTGAGCCGATGCATTGACTTGAGGAAAAATTATTTTTTTCTTCGCTAAACCAGGTCTTTTCTGACGAATTTTTGCATCCAATTGATCCAGAAGCTTTGATTAATACTGTCCTGATATTGTTTCGCCAGTCTGAAGGTAATCAATTAACAAAATGCCTTCGGCATCCCAAAAAATTGATGCCATAACCTTTTTGCTCGATTTTGACCACTTTGGCGGCTTCGGAGCTGAACAACCTGGCGCAATCCACTCAGCAGTTTGTTGTCACGGTTCAGGATCATAGTGGTTAATCCATGTCCACTCCATAGTTACAAAACGACGTTTAAAATCCATTTTATTCTTTCGAAGAAGATCCAAATGTTAGAAAGTTTTACTTGAAGTCGTTTCTGATCAGAATTTAACAAATGTGGCACCCATCTTGCGCATAGCTTTCTCAAGCCATATTCCATTTTCAATATATGAAACACCCGTTCAGTTGAGATGACTATCGCCTTAACAATCTCACTCAGTCTGTTGTCGGTCATCCATAATCATATCATGTATAGAAGTAATTATTTGTTTAGTAGTTGCACTTATTGGACGTCCAGAACGAGGATCATCATCCAGGCTTGTACGGCCACGTTGAAACTCACCTGCCCACTTACAAACCATTGTTTTTGAAGGAGCAGACTCCCCTAATACATTTACCATTTCATTATGAACTTTCATTGCCTTTAGACTTTTTTTCCAAAGAATTTAATCACTGCACGATTTTCAATATTTTCTATTTTAATAAATAACACTGATATGTTTGCTTTAAGCTGTTGTTTTTGTACGAATAAATTGACAGATCGACTTTAAATTTCACATGCTCATATGAAGGATGAAACTTCAAATTTAGTAGATTATATAGTTCTTTTATTGCTCTATAGGTGTCGCTCTGTGAACTTTTCAATTAACCTATTACTAACAGTAACACTTTTTTCAGGTGAAGACCTGGTTTTGATGTGGGGAAGGTAGTTGTCTTAGTTTTAACCATTGTTTTTTCTTATTTGGATTACTGTATAGAATCCACTTTTTATCTCCAGTCACAAGATGTCGAAGAAAAGGATCTCTGTCTAACCTGGACAAAAGTGAACTGCATATGATTACAGCACCCACTTCCTTCTCTTTACACATTGTCCAGTTGTTTTAATCACCATTATATTGTAGACCATGAAGTTTTAAGCGTTGTGGCTTACTCTTGTATGGTTTGTTTAGAATCAGCTTCAATTTAGATTTTTTAAACCAATGACATGTTCTGCTTTCCAATGCGCCAGTATAAACAGCACTAATGGCATTAGTGGCATTGTTATGCTTTCAAATGTCTAATATGACCTTATCCACACTTTGCTCTTCTAATAACAATAAACTATTCTATTCTAATAACAATAAACATACTAAATATCAATATATTTAACTAGAATATAAATTATGTTATATTAAATTTAATTATTGTCAATACTTGGATGGGTGCATCTAATAAATTACAATATAATTTTCAGGTTGTTATAACAGCCATTGATGAAACTACTGAAGAAAACATAACACACAAAGTAGGAATATCTCCAAGGGCTCTGGCAGCATGCATGAGAATAGATTCTTACTTTAATAAATCATTGATTCCGAATCTAACCGCCGCCCTATACTTAACAAAAATAGAAATTTCACTTTACAATTATTTTCCGAAAAATACAAAAGTAAATCTTCCGGATGCCCTGAAGAAATATTCTCCTGATTTCAGTTTCCCGGAGAATCAGAGATTTTTAACTTTATTAGTGGACAACTTGTGCTCTTATGTATCCACTTGGAACTTTGACGTTCTTTCTGCTGAAATAACTGGAGCCTTGAGCGCGAATGTATTAGATTATTCTTTTTTGACGCAACAAAGCTTTTTAGGTAAGTAGTAGTTCAAATGTACCGATTTTAATTTTAATAAAGAGTCCAAGATGAGTGTCAAAATTTTAAAGTGAGGTACAAGAATTGTTCAGAATTTATTTCTGCAAACCAGAGATTTATATTCTTCATTAATATTCAATTTATATCATTTCGATTGGTTATTTCTGATAATTAATTTTAGAACCGTTCACTTGCAAGGTAGAATTCTGTCTACACAATGGTTTTCAATGTAACGTTATAGCGAAACCAATTCAAGTAAATTTTGGTCCCGGCATTGCCCATACACTGGCTGTGAGTTCTCAGATGTGGACACACAATTCCTCTGACGATAACACCACTCTAGATTTTGTAATAGTAACCAGAATTGTCATTTGCAATGACACTAACTCTAACTTACGATTTGCTCAATGGGGAACTGAAGAAGATATTCTATTACCATCCAGAAAATTTAACTTGTATACTTGGAGATCTCAGAAGAAAAATCAGTGTTTACGGTGATTGAAACATTTGTTTTTTTATTCTAAAAAATATATTCGATGTTTTTATAGAGTTGCAATTGAGGAAAACGACTGGCTGTGGTCAAAGGCCTTTTCTATATCACAAATAGGCAAACAAGTGATACACTTTAACAGCGAAAAGAACATTACTCTGTTCGTAGTCGTTAAAGATTTGTCTAAAACTCAGAAGCAAGTTATCTTTTTCGGACAGCTTATAATTTGTAATATGTTATCAGAGCATTTTGAAATGAAGGTCGTCGAAGCAGTACCGGAAAATAAAGAGTCTGAATTCAAAAACGCCCAGAATCATATCGCTCCAGCCAGAAGTGCTGCTCCGAGTATTTTTATAAGTGACAGGAAGAACTACTTCTTGAGGTTGAGGTTTTATGGTTTGGACTCGTCCTGGACTGGTGATATTCCTTTAAGAGAACACGCAACTGGTGAGTAATTAAGCCTTAAAAAAAAGCTTTTATGATATATGAGATATATTTAAATATATACATTATGAGATAATATTGCTTTAGGTTCTCAGCCCTGGTTGGTTAAGGTACCGCTTCAAGAAAGAGGTCAGTTTCTATCGATATGGTGTCGAATTTTCGTCCAGGAATTTTCCAGAAGCAAGAGGATCCTAGCCATGCTGTGGCCACTGTTTATGGTTAAGTCAAATCTTCCCATGAGCGTAAATGTGCACATTGAGACCCCCACATTAAAGGTACACTTGGATTCTGTTGTGAATGGAAAAGGGGAACTTCAACAACTATATTGCCCTGGTACTATAGATCATTCGCATCAAATCACTTTTCAGTTGGAAACAGGTAGAGCCATTACCAGCAGTTTTTATAGTTTTTTAGTTATTTTTTGTGAAATTCCGTTTTTTTTCCTATATTTCAAGTTGGGATTATAATGGACAAATGAACTACCAAACTTGAAATTATCTCTTTTTCGAGGGGATGTTGATAAATAGTTCTTAAAGGCATTTATAAAGAATCAATGAAATCAACTTTGAAATTGTCGGTTCTGCCACATTTGCCTCATTTAGCCCCATCAGATTATTATCTATCTTCGAAACTGAAAAAAGCTCTTTTTTTCTAAGGGATTATTTGGTGAGAGGTTCTGAACTTAATTCTCGACCTATTTTGACTACCTTCAACATTTATTTATGAAAAAAGTAACACACACTTAATTTTCGAAGTAATATCCCACACTTTTTTATACACTTTTGACACCTTTCAAGCGACTATCAAACCCCAAATCGAATAATGTTTGTTGGCTTAATGTAATACAATCACTAAGGTTTTGTTTGGACTTCTCCAGGAGATGTGAAACCGCTATTAACCAAATTATGCTGCAGGGACCAAAAGAGATGAAAATCTGAAGGGACCAAGTCTGGAGAATACGCTGGGTGCGATAAAATATACCAGTCCAACTAGGTGATCGTTTTCAAAGTCAAAGACAAAGTAGAAATGGATTGCGGTGTTAATCTGAGTTCCTGTTCCAGCTCTAGCAATATACGACCAGAATTTTCTTCTAGCAATGCTTCCAGGTCTTCATCTTCCACTTTTTTACTCTCCCGGATATTTTGCATCTTTTAAGTCAAAAGTTCCAATTCGGAATTGCTGGAACCAAATCTTACAAATACTGCACAATACAGCATTATCTCCCAAAGTCACACAGATCACGTCCTGATCTCCCACAGCATAATTTTTTCAGTTGAAAGGCAAAAAGAAGACAGTGGCTCAAATATGGCTTTTCGAACGACATCGTATCCACAAGTGATTTTTCAGGTTATATTCGCAGTGGGCTTGTATATTATCCCTCGTTTTGAAGCTGAAAGGTGGCGCTTTAAAATAACTACAGGGCGGGAAAAAATTCTGATTCAAATAGGTTCTGCAGTCCCTGCAGAAACATAGTGACCGAGAATTGAGTTGAAGAACTAGTAAATCAACTGTTTAGCAATACCCCTGTGTACGTCGCTGTAATTTTCTTAAAAGACCCAACATTTCCTATCACACGACCTCATGTCGTATAATCAATCAATTTGTAGGGCACATATGTAACCCAAATAACCCCTATGTACCTTTGAACTACAGTTTAGTAGATCAACAAAAGTTTTTCAAAAAATTCCCAGTCGAGGATATAGAAACAGTTTTAGAATCGTTAAATTCTTGTTTTCACTCTAAATGGCCTTATTTTGGAGATGAACTGGATGACATTGATTGGATTGTTGATGATAATCAACCGTTGACCCATGTGCAAGTCAGGTGGGGTTTCAAACGTAGTGTATTAACAAATTAGTGATCGCTTTTATATTTCATAGATACCAAAATGCTTCTCAGTATTCTTGCGCGTTGCTAGTGGAACTGTTGCCTTGGTGTTTGATGGTTAACACTTTAGGGACTTCTGTTTCTGTCATGTTAAACGGAGTGGAGTTATGTACGGTTCAACACCACGGTATTATGGCACCACCAAAATTAGAAGAGAGCTTTCACTTGGGTGTGTCCACGGGAAATAAGTGGTTCTTCTCTGGACCTTTGCAACTAGCTAAAAGTGATTGGAGTCAAAGCTTCTATATGCCGAAAATAACTGGTAAGTTACACTAATGTTCATAGTCATTTGGATACAAAATTTGTTTAACCAGGTTGAGTATACAGGGTGTAAACCCAGTGGTATCTGCGAAAAAAAATGCATTGGAAATCAGGAATTTCCTATAGGTAAATAATCCAACATAAATAGAAATATGCATTTATTAGATTAGGTACTTAAGTAATTAAGTTTTTATTTCAAAAGCACTCTGCGTGGATCTTATGCAAAGCGGCTTAAAACAGCTTTTGTAAAAGAATCACCCAAACTATTTACAAGTTTTCTATATACACTGAGCCTGCAAAGCCCGTTTAGTCTTTTTTCAATCATTGTTGATCTCAGCCAGGTTTTTACGCGTTTGATAGTATTAAATGACTTTTCAATGGTAGCTGTAGAATAGGGCATTGCCAATAGGCTGTAGGGCTATTTTAACGTTTGGATAGACAGTTTCTGCGTGTTGAATCTGTTATCTCTAAAGTTTCGAGATTCTCCTCCTTGTTTGTTCAAAAAATCCGCCACATCTCGGCTTCTGACGCAATCCCCTCTAATTCATAAAATTTGGAAATTTTTTAGTAGTTTTGGCGACCTGCAAGCCTCTGAGTTCAAATTTTCAGCTATTTCATTAGATGACTTTAATAGTTCCTCATTGCGTTCTTCGGTAGAACGTCTGTGTTCGGCAATTGCAGTATTGTTTGGATGTGCTCTGCACACTTGCTTGAGGTTGAGAGGCCTCGTCGATAATGTTTACAGGATTTACGGGTTCCGATTCCGATCCATCATATCGATTTAGTAGTAAGTTACTCAAGTTTTCAGTACTGTTATTTACTGATACTGGATGATTAAGATGAGATTATGTTGCAACTGTCGCCTGATTCGCTTCACTAGTTTTACTGCCAGTAGAAAAATCATCCTCTTTATTTGTAGTATTGTCTGATTGATTGTGGCGTGTTCATATATTTTTTTCTTTTTTTGGGGTTTTCGCTACGATCTCTAAAACTCCAAAAAATAGCAAACATATCTGTTCTTATGTAAATAAAAAATCACTGTGTAAAAAAACAAAATCCAAAACGGAGACAAAGTTCTGTGTTTCTTTTTCTGTAATAAATTTGCCTAACGAACAAAAATTTTAAAAATATACCAACATTTTTTAAAATAAATACAAACTTTTAAATATTAACTCTGTTTTGTTTGTAATGTTTTACTGGAATATTTAAGATATTTAAATATTTAGATAATATTTTATTTACTTTGTATTATTTTTAGGAACTATACCGTTGGATGGTACAATTAAATGTTGTATCAAGTGTGATACACACGTGTGTATGATGTCTGTTACAAGTTTAATATCGAACGAAATCAGATTACTGAAACTATCATCAAGTCATATTTTATCAAGTCACTTATCTACTCAAATCCATGTCGTATGTCTGGCTGTTCCCGACTCGAAGGACGTTATGGAGTTACCTATAGACGTAGAGAAATATTGTTTCACCGTTGCCCCACAATTACAAAAAAGGTAGAACAGATAGGAAGTTTTTAAAACATATTACACGCTTTATTTTGTAGTCATTGTGGTATTCCTATTCTCCAGTGGTTTACCGTGAAAGCATCTACTGATACATGCAACATAGATCATGCATTATATGTATCATTCTCGGTAGATCCGAAATTAGGATGGTCTTGTCCTATTAGAGTTGATAAACCACTTGTGCGGAAATCATTTTCAGTGCAAACCAAGAGTTTATCTGTAAGTTACAGTGTTAGTTTTTACATTTACAACCGTTAAAAGCATCTTCTAAAAGTAATCTGTTGGTTTTTTTTTAGATACCTGCAGTGTTGACAGCTCAGGAAATCAAAGGCCAGGTATACTTAGCCATACATAACGATCCTAGACCTCAGATTTTGATCGACAACAAGACTAACGTTCCATTTTATTGTGGACAGGCTTTGCCTGACGACAGTGGTGTTGTTAAAGAAGCAGAACATTTTAGGTAAGAGTCTTACCCCCTGAGAGTCAAGTAGGGGTTTTAATATGATGTTTTAGATATGCGAGCAAAGTTAGAAGCTTATCCAGTACATACTACAATATGCCTCTGATGTCAGAAAAATTCCCTGAATTACCTCAGATATATTTTTCGGAAAAACTCTCTCTGGGATATTCCGATGGTAGGTGTTTATTTAATATTCTTCTTCTAATGGCGCTGCAACCTGTATTGAGTCATGGACTCCATTTTTGCCTTCAGTTTTCTCTGTCTCCTGCCTTTCCTTTCCAGTTTCTAGCATTTAGAAGTTCCTTGGCACTTTCGTCCAATTTTTTCGGCTTATTTTTTTCCAGCAGCTCTACCTCAGTTCCTCTTAATTCTTCTTCGTATGCCATATATGATTAGATTTTTCTTCATCATATCCTTTCTATTCACTAGTTCTGGTGTCTGTTAATTGTCAATAACGTTTTGTAACGAATATTTTTGGTTCATGACATTTTTAGATGAAAACGAAACAAGAAATCTTGAATGGTCAGCTGGTGTCAGTGTGGTAAACAATAATTCTCTTTTCATCAGAGTTCCTTATTACGGAGATGTCAAGCTTACCATTTATAATACTGCATGTATTACTTTTGTAACTATCGAAAGTGGAAGTCAAGTAAGACATTTATTTTTTCCATTCTCTCGGGTTGTCTAAAAAGAAACTGAACATTTGCTCTAAAAACGGTATTAGTCACGTCATTAGTTTATATGGGGCTGAATTATTTTAAATACTATATTCTAAACCTAACGACGACTAAAGCAAGAATGCTGTTTATCGCTCACATTATTTAATGTCTACCTGAAGCAAGGATTAAAGACCTAGAAGCACAGATGTGCGAAAGGGAATACTTAAATTAAAGGAAGATTGCAATTAATGAAGAATAGAGATACATTTCGAAAAAAGGATCGGATGAGCATAGAAAACCTCATTCTAAAAGACGGCTTCAAAGTTCTGACCCTTATTTTCTACTATTATTCTTATTCCCTATTATTTCTAGTTAAAATTGTATGGATATGTATAGAGAATGCCCAAAGACAGAAACAGGTTTTAACATGGATGCCCCGGGGAAGAAGGACGAGGGGAGACCGAAAACATGCTGAAGAGGCGAAATAGAGAGGGAGAGACTAATTCTAGAACATATTTCTAGCGTTTTTTTCCTTTTTAGAGCACGAATTCGTTTTCTATTTACAACCTCAGATTCTTTTTTAGATATGTGTATAATAATTAACTATGTTTAGGTTGAAATAAGTGCTAGGGATATAAGAGTGAGGCTATCCATGAGGGAGTTAGAGAAAAATGCACCAGTTTGTAAAGCAAACCGAGAATTGGAAAAATTCGTCAAGGTAATAGATCACAACCGTCCCACAGTGAAGCCAGTGAGTCAATATTGTCACTATTGGTCACTATTTTAAAATCGTGTCACTTTTCTCACTATTTTCGAAATTTGGTCACTATTGTCGCTATTTCAGAGCTCAGAATGGTTAGAATAGGGGACAAATTTATACCTCGACTCGCTTACTACGGTAACCTCGCGTAGGTAGGTGACAAATTTGTCCCGCGCGGAATCACTTTCAATATATGGTGTGCAAGAGCCAGTTTGGCCTTAGATTGTTATAAATGTATGGTAAATGTGTACAATAAATTTTCTTGCATATGGTATCACTAAAATGACGAACTTGAAGGAAAAATAAAAAAAAGTCACTTTTAAGCTCAGTTTTTCGTTATGCAAAGTTTTGTGGCATAAGAATCTTTAGTTTTTGTAAAAAAGTTTTATCTCTTTCCTAAACAGTGCGATTTTCCTATTTTTCCGCCATTTGATTCACTGTTTTATCGCGTTCCGAGACATTGGTGTTCAGTTCTATTTCGGATCCTCCTACTAAGCGGGTTAAATATCGCGCCAAAAACTTCCGCGTCATCAAGAACGAGTGGGCTGGGGCCGGCGGGGCAACAGCCGCTACCGCGGTGTTTTGTCGGAAGTGGTAGTGCAGTGCCGTTGTTAATTTGTTCTTCTGTGACCTCACGTAAGTGTCAAAATTATTTTCATGTAAAATCTACACTGAACGTGAAAGAGAAGAAGGAGGCAAATATAGAACAAAGGAAAGCCGCCGACCAACTATTGGAAGACGCAATCAAAAAGCTTGAGAATGCATTGAAGAAGAACGATATGATAGCGACGAAGGTGGCTCAAGCAATGCTAGCAGAGGCGAAGGCTATGAGAGAGAGGGCTGAGAAGTACTACAAGGAAAATGCGCCACTGCAGAAGAAAGTAAAGAGAAAATCAACAACTGTACATCAGAAGTTATATCAAAACCACACCGGCCAGAGAAGAAAGGGCCCCGAAGACCATGAAAACCCCGACAACTCTGACCCGGCCCCTCTGCCTTAATTTAATAATATAATAATAATAATTGTCATAATCATATAATAATAATAATAGTACAAATTACTTTGATTTTAATAAATATTCTTATCCTTTTAATGTAGCATTTATTTACTTCATTTACTTCCCATATCCTACAAATTTCTCAGTGAAATACTGCAAATGACCTCTGAAATGGTGAAAAAAAAATACGACTAGCTTTCACAAAAGTTCCTAAATTGGTTTGGAAAATGTCACTATTAAGTCACTATTTCTATGAAAGATAAATCACTATTCTACTATTTTTGACCCTCTGAAGCGCATGTAACCCTGCCGTCACATCACAATTACATCTTTTATTTCCAGAATACCATTTATGAGGATTCCGCATCCATCACTAGTTCATATTACTCAATAAAAGCACCTTCGTTTCAAGCATTACCAACTGTATCAGAGCATAATCAACAAATTTCCATTACAAAATGCGATGACGTTGAAAAACATTACAATCCACAGCTTAATCATAAGAAAAGCATTTTAACCAACACCATTTATCTGAAAGATGGTTGGAACAACGTAACTTTCAACGTTTACGTAAAGAGTTTCTTAATTTGTTTATTGTCGGATGCAGAAGATGATGGTAAAGAGATTTGGGAGGTGTCCAGTTTGATATGTGATGATATTATAGTAACTGCTGCTCAAACTGAGGTATTTAATTGCAGTATCAATACTGTTTATCAGTCTGTTCAGAAGGTATCGAGACTGGTTAATTTAAGTGGCAATTAGAATGAACCTTTAGGTCACCTATGTTTTTTAATTAAAAAAATATATTGAACATATTAATAACATTATAATCTTCTTCGTCCTGTGGTTATACAGCCCGTGAGTGAGTCCTGACCGCCCTCAACGTTTGATGATTTTGATGTATAGTAGTTCTATTGTCCTGCCACCGTTTCCTTGGATTTTGTTATCCACTATTCATCCCTTTATGATTTTTCTTGGTATTTGGCTTTCTAACATTCTCTCCACATGTCCCCTGAATCGCTGAACCCTCGCATAACCTACAATATCCTGATCTTTTAGGTTCCATTATCATTCACAGCACCAAAAAATCTGAATAGTCATCTTTCAAATACTGCTGCAAGCATCTATTTTTGTGAGGGTCCACTTCTCGCAGCTAATCAAATGAATAATTTATAGATCTTAACGTTTGTGTTCATTTATATCAGTTTAGATCGTAGGAGACACTGCAAGAATGAAGTAGTTTTATTAATTACATCATCTTATATAAATTAATTTAAAAAAAAAGCGTGTCTATATACAAAAAACGTGAAGGTTGTATGGTGTAAGGTTTGTACTGTATTCTGGACGTAATCCAAGTTCAATTGTGGCAAGTTCTTGGAGCTTTTCTTTTGTTTATTTAACAGTATGCTATACAGTTCTGTATTTATTCAATTGAGTGTGGCACCAGTCTTGACCCCTTTCAATTTTAGTAGTTTTTACTGTTCAGTAAAGATGATTTTTGCAGCAACTGGAAGTAAAACTTTCCATATCTGACATTCAATTCGATAATCAGCTTTTCACCAGGGAATCCTATGATTTTCCTGTTGTTCTCATAGGACAAGAAACTAAGCAGGTTAAAAAAATGAACATCTTAAATTTGACGATGGAGCAACTTATGGATAATTTTACATCAGACTCCATGCACGTGGCAGAGTTTGTCTTGGAAAGTTGGAGGAACGAGTCGTGCAATAAGAGTTACACGGGTATGAATAAATTCATATTTTTTGTTTTTGTTATCAAAATAATTATTTTGCTTTAGGAATAAAAATGTTGAAAATTTATATCAATCCTGTGTCGTGTTTCATCGAGGATGTTTTTATAACAAGGCTGTTGCAGCATCTGAAGAGTCTGAATATTGTTGATTTAGTCTTGTGGCCTAATCACAGCAAGATTATTAAAGCTAGTAAGAACCTTTAACCAACACACACACAAAAAAATTGCACAGGTAGTCTAAAAAGAAATGAGAATTAATTAAAGAAGAGAACAGACCAGGACAGGAAAATCGCCAATGGCAACATTGAAGTTGTGCGTTAATTTACTGATCTGGGAAGTAAACTATACAAAAACGACATCATAGGAGATGCTTTATATCCAAAGATCTAAACGCGTACAAAAGAACATGATAGTTAAGATCTATAAAACACTCACTCAGTTAGTAGTGGCTGTGATAAGTGAACCTTCACAAAAAAACACAAGAAATGCTTGCAGTATTTGAAAGAAGAATTTTTAGTGCTGTTAATGACATTGGAAATTGGAGAATCGCGAATTGGGAATGCCAGAAAGTCTAATATCCAGGAGAATCATGTAAGAAGATATGCCGAGGAACTACTGCAGAGACAAAAGCTGGCAACCGAAATGCGTATGCTACTAAGACAGCATATAAGAACGTTTATCTACATTTCTTGCAATTTTTTCTTCTGAGAGTAAAAATTCCGTTTGTTTTTAGATAACCTGTGTGTTGATAATATTGTTGGTATATAGTGTTGTTTATTTTTATTCTCTCAGGTCCAAATTCAACTTTAGTAAATGTGCCGGAGCTGGTCTCGTGGCAATGCGCCATACTAGCACATCCTTTAACCATAAGAAGTTTTAACGTCAGCCCAGTGTCATTGTTGCTCTCGGTGCATAGCTCTGTCAAATTATACATCGCTTTGGATCAAAGTCCATTGCAGTTTAGTAAATTTGAAAGAAAAAGACTTTTCACAACCCCTTATAGGTAAACCTGGTTGCATATTAATGATAGCACTATTTTTGAATGTGATTTTTTATAGATTGGGCCATGCCTTAACAATGCATTATCTTTCTGGTGCCATATTTGGTGCCGGATGGGTTGTAAGTTCGCTAGAACTTTTGGGTAGTCCTGGGGGATTAGCCCGTGCTATGGGTACAGGTTTAAGAGATTTTGTTAGTTTACCATACAGAGGTCTAGTGCAAGGTCCCATGGCGTTTTTAAAAGGTAAAATACGTTTTCGTATAGATTTTTTGTGTAGTGTTTCATTTCAGGGATTACAACTGGTTCGGCATCATTAATGAAACACGTTACTGCCGGTACACTACAATCAGTAACCAAGTTGGCTTCAAGCGTAGCCAGGAACTTGGATAGGTTAACTTTGGATGAAGAGCACCAGAAAAGGGCAGAGGAACAACGTCGACAACGTCCCCAAGGTGTTGCTCAAGGATTTATGCAGGTAAGTGTTGGTACCATCTCTATCAAACAGAAGAAACGAAGTTTTTTCATACAGGGTATGACCAGTTTTGGAATCAGTCTTTTGGGAGCAGTGGGGGGCATTGCACATCATCCTTTGCAGTCGGTAATGTCGGATGGCGCGAGTCCGAGGTCGTTAGTTGCTGGAGTTGGTTTGGGGATTGTGGGAGTATTTACGAAACCACTCAGTGGTGCAGCTGAATTGGTAGCAATGACTGGGCAAGGTAAGTGAAAACATGTTGTGTACAAAACACATGTTTACAATGATATTGTTTTGGCAGAGAAAAAACTAATTTTTTGGCATTATTGTTACTATTTACTGGCCAGATCTGGTTCCAAGTAACTTTTCCATTTTCATAGTTCAGATAAAAAGTTTTCCAATTAGAATGTCAACTATGAAACGTAATAGTGGCAACACTGTTTGAAATGTAAGTGTCCTCATAGAGTGCTGTATTTAGTACAGTGTGTCAATTCACCATGGAAAAATACACGATTCCACAGCGCGTAAAATGAGAAGTTGGAAGGTGATCCGCACTATGGGGAAAAAACAATATTTTCTTTATAATGTATTTCGCGAGACGAAGCCGCAGCGAAAATTATCTGGTTTTCACTTCTAGTTACCATTCTGCCTCATTTTAAAGTTCTGACACTCTTTTGGACAACCCTTTATTTTCGTGTATAATTTGCCTGCAATGTTTTTATAGATGTACCTTTTAAATTCCAGGCTTACTGCAAGGAGCTGGTTGGAATTCACTACCAGATCCCCGCAGACACCCCCAGACTCAAAAAATCAGTCTGGCTACCAATTCAACTTTGAAATATTCCTGGAAATTCATGAATCTTCTCAGTAACCAAATACTGTTCGTAACCGAAGCTACCAGCATGTCCCAAACAGCCATCTATGCTGCAGTTGCGTTGATTTTGACCACCGACAACGTCATAGTGATCAATTTGGACGGAGACGAGATATACAAGGCGATGTCGTTGAAAGAACTGACAATCGTTCCCGGTAATGATCCTACATTGTTGTGTTTAAAGCACACTCAACCTGTGGCGGTGAAAAAAGATTTGGAGAAGACCGAGGACGAACTGGGCATTCCGATGGATCCAGAGATGCGAGCAAGGGTGGCAGACTATGTGCGTAGTACCGTGGGGCTTTTGAATTTACCTGATATTAGTTCGGTACATTCCGAGATCAGTATTAGTCCTCTGTCCAGTCCTACCATGGAGGAAGGACCACCAGACGAAGCTACACTAATAAATTTTTATATGAGCGCTCAAAAAATCAGGTATTTTATCTGTTTATTTAATCTAGCCAAGAGACAATGCGACGGAAATCATTTCCCTGTATTATAGATACTTTTTTTACAGCCTTTGATTTTTTGTAAATAAGTTTAGTTAGCAAAAAATTAATTGTAAATATAAGTGGTACATGAAACTGGTAATATTTTTAATAAAACATGTAACATTACAAATAAACATAACTTCTTTTATTTCAAATAAAATCTACATGAATTTGCTATCACACTAAAAAAAATCCCCAAAGATTGGTGAAAAAGTTAACTATGACTAATCAGAAATATACATAACAATACAAAAATAAAGGATCACAAAACAAATTGTACAACGGTAGATTTCGTACTTCTTATCTTCTAGTTTATAAAAAAATATAAACCTAACTAATGGTTAAACTACATTCGACATTAATCAAGACCAGAATAAAATAGCACGAAACACATTTAAGAATAGAATCTAATATTTTTTTTAGGCCACATTTCTTATTTGGTAACAGATATAATTAAAAATTGTAGTGATACAAATATCATGGAATTGAATGAACGTATCTTCAAGAAGGCTTTGGAAATGACAGTTGAAATATTCATTGGTCAATCAAAATAATCATTGAAAAGTAAATGTTAAAAGTTTATTCAACATTAATTTTCAGGCATTTAAAATATACGAATATTTATCACTAAGAACAAGAGAAATTACTTCGATATAGAAGTATGTTAGTTAAAAGAGATGTCAGATAAAAACTAAATAACAAATTATGTGTATAATCTATATATATATATATATATATATATATATATATATATATATATATGTATATATATATATATATATATATATATATATATATATATATATATATATATATATATATATATATATATATATATATATATATATATATATATATATATATATAGAAATATATAAATAACGCTATAGTAAATAATTTATATTGTCAATGTCAAAGTCAAAGGCAAAACCATTAGTCAATGTCAAACGCATTATTTCAATGACAAAGTTAATAAGTCAAAGTCATTAAGTTAACGTCAAAGTTTGTAAATTAATGTCAAAGTCTCCAAGTCAATGTCAAAGTTTGTAAGTCAATGTCAAAGTCACTAAGTCAATATTGATGCCAATGTTTAATGTTGACCAAAACCTATTAGAATATAGTTCATTGCTATGATATTTGTCCTATATTGCACATAATACATTAAGGGTTCCAAAAACAAACATCTTTTTTATGGATATACTTTAAATGTAAATAGAAATAAACGATTTACCATTTATACGTTTAGACCAGTTTTTCTCTCTAAACATTTCTTATAATAACAAATTGTTTTACAACAAATATCCAATATAGTTCAAAATGAGAAAACATGGAACATAGAATCTTTAGTACGTCTAGTTAGATTATCTTTAAATTTATAAAAAGGCTATAATTATAATGATATATACACTAGGTAACTTTGGTATAAAGGAGGTACATAGGCTTTGAATAGAAATATTCAAATATATTTTAACGATTACAACATTAAAAAGTAAAATTTTTAAATCAGTACAACTTGTGCCCTTTAACATGTTTAAAATTCTCCACTGAATACTTGTGCCACTTGACATATACAGGGTGTTTGGTTCTGAATTATTAGATATAGAAATTAGTTCATTGACATTATACAGTATGTTTTTCTGTTTTACGTTACGATCTGAAACACCTTGTATATATAAATTATTTTATATTTTATTATATTATACATGGAATAACATTTTATTTCTTATTATATGAAACGTTTATTAAATTTCTTTTTGATGATATGGATTAGGTTGGTAACATAAATTTCTTTTATTGGAAAAAATACAGATACTAGAGTCAGAGTTTTTTTTACACTGTACATGACTTATTTCACACATTACCTCCATAACTTTGTCTTGGGGGTTGTAGAAAGGGACTGCGACCTTGAGGAACACCGTTAACTGTGACCAGGGTTGTGGTTGTTACTTCGGATGTACAGGATTCACGTTTGTGATAGTAGTTTGTGGGTTGAGTATAAAGTCTAAAACAGATAAAATACAATAATCATTATCTCCATGATTACCTTTTTGTTTTATATATCTTTGTTTATATTTGTTTTATACATTAGTTTCGTAGTATTGCTATGGTTACTTGACAAACAAGCGGTGGATGAAAACATGTACTTCTGGGTGTATAAAATGTCGTCCTCAGCTTCGCCTGACGGAATGCATTCTGAAGACCCAATTTTCTATTACTTTTTCACATATATCAAGTGGTGCATTTTCAATGGTGGCCTGAATGTTTCTTTTAAGGCCAAGAATTTCTGTAAACCAGAGATTTAAGATAGTTTCACAAACATAATCCAAGGGCGTGAGATCGTATGATCTTGGTGGTCAGTTGACGTTACCATTTATTAAGTTTTAAAGTTCACTCTTATTAAAAAAACTCTATATGAAATACAGATTTTTTCGAAAAAATCAAACTGTCTAGTCACTTCAATAATGAGAACTTTGAGTCTTGCAGTTTTTTAATAGGATAACTATTTTAGTGATCGATAAATTGCCAATGCTTAGTTACAGAGTAAAATATGTAAAAAAGAAAAAACAATTGACGTTTGCGAGTATGTTTTGAGAAAGTTTTTATATTTCATATACAGGGTGGTCCAAAGAGTTGTTAATGCCTGATTGCGCTGTAGAAAATTTGGTAGGAGGGGTGAAAAGGTGGGGTCGGTCTTAAACGATAGTCCGGCTCAGGAAAATTTAGTTACCATGCAGCACTATGTGGGGGAGGAGCGCCCGTTTTATGTATTACATCAAAAACAATTCCGCCAATATTACGTACCCTAGATTTCGACATTTACAATTTGCACGATGTTCAGCAATGCCCAAGTGAATAGGCAATGGGTTCGTAAATTTGAGAAAACTGGTCCAAAGTTACACGTCCCCATCAATAAAACACGTCCCCAGCCGTCGAAAAGTCAGGTCAGCGAGAACCTATGAAAACACCGAGATAGTGAGAGTGTCCGTGCAATAATAATCAAAATTGTCGTTACTGGTCTGGAGAAAAACCTAAAAAGAAACATGAAAGCCCTCTGCATAGTCACAGTTTGGGTTACAATGTCGGCACGTTTTTTGAAGTTATACTTCTTTTGGCGCGTTTGGGAAAACAGATCAGAGTGTAATTTAGCGTAGGACGAAGTTGGGAGCGCCGATGTAACACCTAATTTATTATTTTCTTTTTAAAATTATCATACCTTCGCCATTTGTCAAGACTTGTTTTTTATTAATTACGCCGAAGAAGTATTACTTCTTACGTGCGTATATACACAAGCACACACACGCTTTTTTTTTTCGAAAACCACCAAGGCCGCGCAGTAACGGTGATTTCTCAGCGATATGTCGACATGCTTCAACCTTTTTTCACTCCTGCTCTTCAAGAATTTGAAGGATACACTCAGGACACTTGGTTCCAACAGGACGAGACCACCTGTCACACTTCCAATCTCTCTTGGCCCGTCGTTCAGGCGTTTTTTTTCGGGAAAATTGATTTCTCGAAGAGGAGATATTCAGTGGCGCCTCCAAAGCCCGGAGCTGACTCCCTGTGATTTTTTATGGAGATATCGAAAAAGTGAAGTGTACCGCAACCGCCCCGCCACTCTGGAAGATCTTAAGAATATTCGGCAAGAAATCGAAGAGACACTTACCGTCGCTTTATGACAAATTTTAGAGTTCGTCTTCAGAAGTGTTAGGGCAGAAATGGAGCACATTTACACGATGTAATCTTCAGAACATGAACTTACGATTCCGACGATGTCCCGGGCTAGCAAAGTTAGAAATACATGTGTTTTAATGTTCCGAAATAATTCCCAAAATTCGGGAAATTTTGAACATTATAAACGATATTAGTGCAGTAGAGAGTGTGATAGGATAAGTTAGTGCGAGTTAGTGGAAAAATAAAAGGTAAGATCTGTCAGTATATTATGTTAAGATAACAACAGGCACTGAGAACAGACTGACTGACCTTTAGAGAATTCGGGGGTCAGCTGTTATGGCGGTGTCTGACCAACCGAAAATTGAACAGGTGACAGGTCCGTACTGAGAAACCAAACGCAACATTTTGGTAACTGCTAAATACAATTGAAGAGGAAAACATAAAAATGAGTGCAACCGACTATGATGACTATTCGGATAAAGGAAGAAAGAAAGAAAAGATACAGAGAGGATATACTCTACGAGGGCCACTCAAAAAGTAAAAAATCTCCTTTAAAAGCAAATAAGTTCAATGAAGATAAATTGGATATACTGACACAGGTGGTAAAAGAAATAAAAAGGTAGCAACGTTTTATTTGATTAACAAACGTAACGTAAAATAATAAAGTAGATAGGATAAAAGGATAACGGACATGGCAATGGAAAGTGAAATGACTGTGGGAGATAAAGAAAAACACGGGTAATAGAAAAAAACAAAAATATTGGAGGAGAAAACTGTGGAGAGAACAGAAAAGTAGAAAAGCAGAAATATAGAACATTCAAAATGGCTACCTGGAATATGAGAGGAATAATTGGGAATGAACTGGAACTAGCAAAATAAATAGAAAACACAGGTATAGAGATACTAGCAATAACGGAGACCAAAAAGAAAGGTGGAGAATGATCTTGCTTGAGAATGGTTAAGTATTGATATATAGTGTAGTGAAGAAAGGTGAAAGGGCAAGAGAGGGAACAGCAGAAATATGGGGCGATGTAATAGGACTTTATGGTGAAGAACAAAAACGGAAAGTTATTACTAGAATTTAATAGTCGCAAATGGCCAGTTTCAACATAAAGACATACACAGAATAACAAGGGAAGTAGCATCTTGAGGGGAAAAATCAATAATAGATTATACCATAGTGAGCAAAAACTGAACGGAAAGAAATAAACGATGTAACAGTAAGGAGAGGGTATGAAATTGACAATAATCACTTCCTCAGAGAAACCAGGGAGTGGATCACCCAACTGTACAAATAAATGCTTGCCAGGAAATAATCAAGGTATACGAATTGAGACAAAAGGAGATAGGTTAAGATATTGAACAGGAATGGAACCAACCGAAAAGTGTCATAACCACGTCAGCAAGAAAAGCTGGTAGATATAGCAGAAAGATTGGAAACCACAAGGTACAGCTTGGTGGAGCGAGAATGTGAAGAACGAGATTAACAAAAAGAAATTAAGAAGAAATTAATTTAATTAAAAATTTAAGAAATAACAAAGACATAATCCAGAAGCAGATAAACGACAAGGAAGGTAAACTATTGACGAATGATGAATGCATACTCGAAAGGTGGAGAGAGTACTTCCAAAATTTACTAAACCCGGACACCATCATGTTAAACAAAAATGAAGAAATAAAAGACAATAAAAATCCTGGAAAAACAAGTTAAAATTTAGTATCTACAGAAGAACTAACAGAAAACCATAGAAAAACTTAAACTGGGAAAAGCACCTGGGGGCGACGAAATCACTCCGGAAATGCTGAAATACATGGGACCACATGCAAGAAATGCACTTTTGAAACTGTTTAACTTAGTGTGGAAAAGCAAAAAAGTTGCAAAAGAATGGACTAATGTCTTGATCATACCAATATACAAGAAAGGAAACAAAAGAGAATGTACGAACTACAGAGGTATATCATTATTATGTATAATAGCAAAAATGTACGAAGCTATATTAGAGAGGAGATTGAGAGTGGAAATTGACAATACACTACTAGACGAGCAAAGCGGATTCAAGATAAATCATTCTGTACAGGACCATATTTTCACCCTTTAACAGATGGTAGAAAAAGCGAGAGAGAGAAGAACCGAACAGTATATCTATGCTTCATAGACACGGAAAAAGCTTTTGATGCAATAAAAAGAGAAACTATTTAGAACAGCTTAGAGAAGAAAAATATAAACAAGGATCTTATCGCAGCCACTAAAATCATGTACCACAACAAACCAAATTAGATCTCACAATACAGTATCTGCTCCTTTCGTCACAATGGAAGGGGTGAGACAAGGAGAAAGTCTGAGTCCGCTACTGTTTATAAACACAATAAATGGAATAATCAAAATATGTAAGAATAAACTTAAGAAATACTACGTAGGATGGACAAAGATGAAACCAGTTAATGTAGAAATGTGTATGTTTGCTGGCGATCCTAGTTCTCATGGCTGAATCTGAGGAAAAATTAAAATTCAACATAGGAGTATGGAACGAAGCAACTGAAAAATTTAGACTAAACATCAATATAAATAAGACACAGATCATGATATTGACAAATAACCAAGAACATTGCAAGGAGAGAACAATAACCTTAAACAGCATGAAAATCAAACACACTGAAAAGTATAACTACTTAACTATTATTAATAGTAGGGGAAACCAGGACGACGAACTGAACAACAGACTGGCGAAAGCGGAGAGATTGCTCCAATCGCTTAGATTACTCCATTAGCTTAGCAGAGGCTTCTGCTAAGCCATTGGATATATATCCCCACACTAACATATGGATGAGAAAATTGGGTCTTGAATGATCGGCAAAAGAGTAGAGTTCAAGCGGTTCAAATGAGATATCTTCGTAAGTTACAGGGAATAAAAAGAATAGACAAGGTCAGGAATAACATAGTCAGGAATAACTTGGAAATACCAGCACTCATATCAAAAATAGAAGAGCAAAAACTGAGATGGTTCGGTCATCTAAACAGAATTGATTAAGAC
Source organism: Cosmopolites sordidus (assembly GCA_031761425.1). Classification (NCBI taxonomy): domain Eukaryota; kingdom Metazoa; phylum Arthropoda; class Insecta; order Coleoptera; family Curculionidae; genus Cosmopolites; species Cosmopolites sordidus. The sequence continues at coordinate 725,700 of JARFXV010000478.1, read as the reverse complement.
AGTCAAACCAAGAAAGTTTGGGAAGCTAGAGCGATGGAAAAGAACAAACGGGGAAGGCCGTGCAAGACATGGAACAAGAATATTGCAGAAACAATCCAAAGAAGAAGCAAAACACGGCAGGAAGCAGTTAACCTGGCCAAGGACCGTAAATTATGGAGAAACTTCATTAATTAGAAAATTAGAGAATCTTCATTGAGATAATTATTCATTCATCACCAGGAGACTAAATCATCTCCTGATGATGCTAACTTGGTTAGTGAAATGTGCATCGATAAATTAAAAACAAGTGTTTTTTTTTGTTTTCAATCTCTTTGAGTTTATGTTTTACACTATAGGTCCCTGAATAAAAATTGATCTTTAGTTTCTCTGAGGACCTAATATTAGTCTCCATGTTACAGATTCATATGGTACATAGAACATACCATCTTTGTGGTACACGTTAAGTCTGCTATACTGGTAGCATGATGGCGTAGGTCTCCACTTAAGCCGTATATGTTTGTGTTAGTTAAGTTTGTGGAGTATTTAATTGTTAGACTTGAGAAGGCCATCAGAGATCATCATGCAATAATATAAAATTAAGCAAGATGATTGGATATGATATATATGATATACCTAATTGTTTAACTTACACATCATCATGAACTAATGATTCAAGCAATCTAAAAACTATGACTAAATAAATACCTATTCTGTTTCCGGGCATGCAGAAGCAGGAAGCTTGTTCTTGTAATGCATCTAACCATCTCTACCGTTGCCCCAGCTAGGTGGAACAACGATCGAGTCTCCTTTCTCGTTTACCATCACCGACACTCTGGGATTCACCCCTCCGCAATCAACCATCTTCTGATCGCCGGTGGGTGAATCCTCGCTCTGTTCCAGCAAAGGTTGATTGACCAAAGACTCCTTTCTCTGCGTCAGGAACAACGAGTCTTTATTGGGGTTTAACGTGTCTCTGTTCACTTGAACTTCACTGTTGCATTTCCGACTTGGGCATAGAGCGTTGTGGTTGTGTACCAGACCCATTGATTCGTTGCTGAACCGACGTAGTAACGGTTCCTGGCTGAAACTTTCTTTCCGGTTGTTGGACAGGAGTGATTCTTTGGTTTGGTTGAGGGGGGAGACGCGGAGTCTGCCGGAGTGTCGGTCGTCTTCGTCTTCGAGGTCCTCGTCGACACCGATCAGGGTGCATTCAGTAATTCTGCGTGAATGCGGCACATCAAGCATGCAAAAACATGCAAAAATTAGAATATAACAGGCCATAAGCTAAGAGCAATTCAAATTATGCTACTACTAAACTAATTATCTAAAGTTTTTGATCGTACATAGGCTGTGTCGAAAGAAACCATACAGGTTATCGAAAAAGAAACTTTTACTCTAGGAATGGGCGTGTAAATCTCCTTATCTAAAAATGTTTCTTATTACGGGGGAAAATCCCCTTAGAAATTTCAAAAAATCGATTTTTTTTTCGCAAGGGGAAAAATAAAATATTAAATATTTACGGAGTTAATAGTAGAGCGCGCTGGAGCCCCCATATTGCGAACCAGGTACAGCTCAATCAACATAGCTTGGCCTCGGAGATGCGCAAACGAAAGAGTGAGAGGGTCACTGTCTAACAGAGACAGAGAACGGAGAGAACGGAATTATTGAAAGAATCTTCGACTTTTCAAAAGAATCAGAACAAAAATTAATTCATGGTAATATCGTTTGATGTCCAATAACACGAGGGCTACACAAAATTTTGAAAAAAGCGGAGATTAAGGTTGTGTACAAACCATATAATAAATGAAGAGAAGTCCTGGATAATCCAAAGGTTCGTAGTCCGTAGATCAACGTGAAAAGTCGGGAATTTACGAAATTAGTTGTTAAGATTGTGATCGAAGGTATATTGGGCAAACAAAAAGATACATATTAACGAGGTTTAAAGAACACATTGCCCACATTAGATATTTGAGAAGTGAAAAATCTTGTGTTGCCCAACATGCAATCGAACATGACCATAATATAAATATTAATAATTTAAGACTGGTTAAAAGTGTAAACGACAATAGGGCTTTTGATGCATATGAAACTTTTGAACAGTCAACTTTTTCAATTATTAATGTAAGGCTCGGTAAACTTCACAGTTCATGATTTTTACACGCTTCATAAGGTAGGGTTAAATCATCTCCTGATGATGCTAACATGGTTAGCGAAACGTGCGTCGAGAAGTTGAAAAAAGTGATTTGGTGTTTAGTGGTAAATCTCTTCGAGTTTAATGTTATTTTTGATAAAAAGGTATTATGTACCTACTACTACGTTGGTAGATAGTCCTAAATAATAATACTAATTACATAATAGGCTAAATAACTATTTACAGAAACTATTTAGGTTTCTCTTTCTCCTGAAAAAATCCCTACGAACTTTTTGGACAACCTGATATTTCATACAGATAAATGATTTAAATGATTCCTTGAGCTCACATTTTTTATGTCTACAGTGACCTGCGATTATTTCAAAGCATATTTAATTTGTGATAGTAGTGCATATATTTTGATCTTTGTTTATTTAGACAGTTATGCATGTATGAACAATTGTCACAAAAACCTACGTAATTATACAGGGCGTCCTAAAATTAATTCCTCAATTAATATTAAATATCCCGGTGAATATTTCATTTTATAGACACACTGTTATTTTATTGATTAAATCGAATCAATGACCAAACCAAGTTCGTTCAGTTTTTATAAATCGTAATTATTTCTATACACCGTTGGGTACGTTCAATTTCTTGGACTTGCATAACAATTTTATGACACAGTCATAAAACATTCTTATATGACCAATTTGAGTTTCGGGAACGGGAAATAGTCACACGGACATAGATCAGGTCAATGCGGAGGATGCTAAAGCAAAACATCACGATCGTTCTGGAATCGCTTATACCACTCGAACTCACGTGTACAGGATGAATAATCATTACCATAAAGTTTTTTTCCTCAATTAAAATGTTTCTGTAAAAGTTTTACTGATCTTGAAGCAAAATTTAATAATAGCTCTTTGTTCTATCGTGTTCGGATGATGAGGTGGCAAAAGGTACTGTCACGGTCTCGTTTGATAGAGGGGATATACAGGTATCAGATTATATTTTGTTTCAATAGATGGCGCTAGTAGTTTTCTTTAAATTTAAAAAGTTCCGTTATTTTTTCGACATACTGTGTATCTATGATCTTTAGCTAATGGGGATTCTAGGAAATCTTTATAATGAATTTTTAATTTACACCAAATCGAAATGAAAATACTCGACGCGCGTCTCGCTGACCAAGTTAGTATCATCAGGAATTAATACCAAACTTAACAACAAAAATACTTGGAAAATGTACCACTAGACACCAAGCCAGCATTTGTTAACTTTCCGACGTGCGTTTCGTTAACCTTGTGAGATGGTTCCCATCACGACTGAATCATCTGTTGATGGTAATATGGTGAAACGTGCGACTAGAAGTTAAAAAAAAATATTTGATGTTGAGCTGTAAATTTTTCCGGGTTTAGTGTTTCACACCAGAGGTTCCAAGAAAAGAATTGTTTAAAAGAATATATTTAAGAGCTGTACTTTTTTCGCCTCGATTTTTAAAAGTAGTTTCGAATCATGTTCCAAAACATTAGCATGAATAGGAGGTTCTTCGTCACGCGAAATATTTCATTCGTAAAAAATAGTGATTTTCATTATTGTAATACATGAAGCTCTGATTACCTTGCTCTACCGATACATTTACGCACGATCGTTGAAGGTGTATATGGTGTAAATTTGTAGTTACTGAAATAAGTTCCCACAATAGTTTAAGAATGTTCAAAATGGTAATGAATGGAAAAAAACAGTCCGGGAGTTTCTTATTAAAGTTTTTATAGCTTAGATTAGTAAATGTCTTATTACTAATTAAGACAAATGTTTTTGTGTTTATTGATTGTCAGATCATGTATTATTTCTGATGTATCATTGAACATTCTCTCAGTTTTGATCCCGACTTGATTCATATATGTTTTGTATAGTTGTAAAGATTGAATAAATTAATATCATTCCTATTATCCCTTTTCATCGGCGGGTCTTAGTCAAAACAACTTCATTCCTCCAAAAATTCAGCCGATACAAGTGGTATTAAGGATGAACATTCTCTTACGACACAAGTAAGATTTGTAATGCTGTTTGCTTGTTGTGATGAAATTATTTTTATTTATTTCAACTCGGTCACACAATTCACCTTCATGCTGTCAAGAACGTCTATCACAAGGGGGGTCATAATTACTTTATATTTTGGATACAATTCACTTAGACTGTAAACTCAGTTCTGGTATTTTATTTTTTCTGCTTCTTTTCTAGATATGTTGATATCTGCTGGACACGAGTACTCAACCACATAAAAGATCCTTTTTTTTAAATCTTGTATTACTAGGTCCGGTTTATTAGCTTGTATTTTTTTTCCGGGCTATAAACGGAAAATTCGAGAAAATTTTGAACAATTTTTTTTGGTTGCAAACAACTGATTCAATTTCAAGCGGTACATAATATGTTTTAATCTCTTGTGAATTGTGTCTCTCTGTATAAAGAGTTGATGTCCAGTGAGAGCAAGCACTAAGGATATACATGAGAGTTTCCGGATGAATTTTACAAACCAGGTTGTGCTGATGTTTTGGTGAAGTATTTCACAGCGGTACCATCTTGTGGTAATAACTCCATCCTGGACCGCCGTTATAAGTCCCTCAGTCTCTGATTTCAATCCAGCAGAATACATAAACTGAAATGTATGTTTATTTGACAATGTCTCTGTTTCGATGTTTTTGAAGAACATGCCATGCATGATTTCCTTGTGTTCTTCCTGTAGAATTTTCTTTTGCTGCGACGCGAGGATTTGTTTTCTTTTTTCATTATTAAGACATGTTAAATGGCATTCTGGATTATTCACCTCAAACAGAATTTGAAGTTGCTCAGCAGCTCTCATAGCGTGATGAACAAGGAATGCACCCTTGTTAATCAGTTCATCCTCTTTTACAAAGCATAATAGTGGGTCTTCTGATCGAAGAATACAACATGCTGTATTTATTATAACCCTGTTGTAACAAACGTCAACATTCAACAAACCCCTGCCACCATCCCTTCTAGGCATATTGATTCATGGTACAGACGCGTTGGGGTGTAGTGATCGATGTCGTGTTATTATTTTTCTTGTAGTACGATCTAGAATTTTAGTTCATCAATTTTCTACTTGATAGTTCCAAATGTAAATAGATGAGTTGGAAGGGCTAAACTGTTCATGGCAGAAATCTTATTCCGCCCAGAAAGACAGGAAGACCATATTTTTTTTCGACATGATTTTATATGTTTGAGCGAGTCTTTTTTTCAGTTCCTCTGCGAAGTGCATCGATCTCTGTTCTACGCCAAGGTAGGTGTAGGTTTCATTATCACTTAAATCCATCTATAAAAATCATACCTTGTTAATTCTGCTTCGGCTTTCCTCTCTGGACACTTTTCATATCCTAATTATATACTCACATCCTTGCTAAATGCCTGAATAATGTTGAGACTGTTCTTCATCATTCTCGTTTTGAGCATATAGTTTTACATCATCAATATAAAACAAATGAGTAATTTTATGGAGATGACATTTCACCTTTGGACCTGCTTTGTATCCGTTGGTTTTACGTAGTTCAAGTGATGGTGCAGGATAGGAAACAGCAGGGAACTCAATAAGTCACCCTGAAATACATTCTGCTGATATTGCACATAATCAGTTGTGGTCTTTCCCATTAAAAATTTGGGTTTTCAGAACTTAATTAAATCTGATAAAGTATTAATAATTTCGCACATTTTTTTTATTCCGCTTATCCTTAATGTAGAATCTCAGTTTATGCTGGTCGGTATTGCAATGTCAAGATGAAAAAGTAATTCAGCTCCTCTTACCTTAACATAGTATTTTACCAACAATGTGACACGTCAGAAAGAGCAGGGCACGTTGTCCCACTAGGACAATCGATTTCGATATACCCAGGCTCTCAGGGTTCTTTGAAAATCTCTTCCTTATCAAGCCTTTGGCGGATTTAACGAAGGGTACCTTACTCAGTTTCCACTGATGTTTCAAGTCGTATGCCAGATTTTCATAGTTTGTGGATTTTTCCATCTCGGTTTTTGTAATGTTGTGAGAAAGGGGCACTGCGATGTCAATTATAGAAGCTCTTTTCTCCTTTTTGTTGATTAGAACAATATTTGGCATGTTATAATCAACCGTTCGATCAGTAGTGATTGGTCTGTCCCAGTAAAGAATGGTATCGGATGATTCAAGTACAGGAGAAGGCGAGTACTTATAATATGAAGGTGCGCTTTCTAATAGCGAGTATTTTAGTGCAATTTGTTGATGTATGATTTTTGCCAGCTGATTATGCCGTCCTAAATAAGCATTAGGAGCAAGCCGGGCAATAGCCAATAAAGTGCTCAATTGTTCCCCCCATAGTACCGCATTTCCTGCATTTATCGACTACGTCCAAGTGAAATATATGCTTTTCATAATTATTTGTTCTTGTTACCCTATCTTGAATAGATATTGCGAAACCTTCTGTTTGTGGGTACAATAGTCCATCAGTCAGCCAATTTAGAGATAATTGTTCGTCAATGGCGTCATCTTCTAGTGACTTAGGAAACCTTCCATGTAATGTTTGTCCTTTCCATTCTCGAACGCAATCCGTGAGTGTTGTTCTGCTATCAATACGGTTTTGTTTATTTAGGTTTGGTGGGGTGAAAGCCTGGTCCTCATTTGCAACCAATTTCATTAGAGTACTGTTTGAATCAATGAAGTGTTTTCTCATCTTATTTTCTTGATTGAGACAGAGCTTTTTTACGTTCACAAGGCCTCTACCCCCTAACTTTCTTGGGATGTATAATCTTTTCGTAGATGAGTTTGGATACAGGCATCGGAACTTTGTTAATGTTCGGCGTGTCAACCTATCAAGTTCATCAAGGTCAGTTTCTGACCATTTAATAATGCCAAAAGAATATGTCAGAGTTGGCACTGCCCAACCGTTGATCGCTCTAATGAAGTTTCCACTGTTCAGTTTGGTGTTTAAAAGCTTTGAAAGTCTCTTTTGGTATAGAGTGAAAAAGTTCGTCTTTCAAGTTTTTCGTCGATCAAGTTTTTGATTTTGAGGTATTCCTAAATATTTGTATGATTCTTCTGGTGCCAGTTGTTGTATGTTACAGATTGTTGAATGTTGACTCTGTATCTTTCTCTTCTGTATGCTAATGGTAGAATATTTGTTCGGCCCGAATGACGTTCTGATATCCCTACTAAATATTTCGAGCATTTTTATCAAGGAATTTAATTTTTCTCTAGTTTCTCCATATAGTTTAAGGTCACCATATATAGTAGATGAGAGAGCTTTCTTGGATTCCTCATGTTAAGTTTATATCCAATATTGCTGTTGTTCAGTGGTGTGGACAAAGGATTCAAGGCTAGAGAGAACCAAATTGGAAAAAGGAAATCTCCCAGGAAAAATCCTTTCTCCATATTTGTAGTAGCAATGCATTGTTGGTCGACAAAAAGATTTGTTTTCCACTTCCCCATCAGGCACTTTAATGAATTAATAATCTGGGGGCTAATTTTATAGAAGTTTAGAACCTCAACCAACCAATCGTGAGGGACACTATCGAATGCTTTCTTGTAGTCTACGTAGCAGCTATTTAAGTTACGTTTTCTTTTTCGCGCTTGCTCAAGAACTACAGCATCGATCATCAACTGTTCCTTGCAGCCTATACTTGCTCGTATACATTCTTTCTGTTCTTCTTCAAATATGTTATTTTTATCACAATGTTGGTAAATTTTTTCATTGAGTAGGGCTGTGAACAGTTTATATAATACTGACAGACATGGGATTTGTCTGTAGTTATTGGGTTGCCTAACGTCCCCTTTTTTGAACAGTGGGTATGTATTGCCCTCCATTAGGAGGCCGGTGAAAGTGTCTGGATTTGTTAAAACGTCTTTAAATGCATTTGCATATACGGGATAGGTGGCTGTAAAGCTTTTAATCCAGAAGTTATGCAATCCATTCTTTTTATTATTATTATTCTGCTTATCCTTGCTGTATAATCTCAGCTCATGCTGGTCGATATTGCAATGCCAAGATGAAAAAGCAATTCAGCTCCTCTCACCTTAACATAGTATTTTACGAACAATGTGACATGTATGCAAGAGCACGGCACGTTGTCCCACTATGGCAATCGATTTCGAGATACCCAGGCTCTCGAGGTTCTTTGAAAATCTCTTACTTATCAGGCCCTTGGGCTGATATAACGAAAGGCACTACATCTACCTTACTCAGTTGCCATTGGTTCTTCAAGTCGTATGCCAGATTTTCATACTTTGTGGATTTTTGCATCTCGGTTTTTCTAATGTCGTGAGAGAGCGGCCCTGCGATATCAATTATAAAAGCTCTTTTCTCCTTTTTGTTGATCAGATCTGGCCTGTTATAATCAACCATTCGATCAGTATTGATTGGTCTGTCCCAGTAAAGAATAGTATCGGATGATTCAAGTACAGGAGAAGGCGAGTACTTATAATATGGAGGTGCGCTTTCTAATAGCGAGTATTTTAGTGCAATTTGCTAATGTATGATTTTTGTCAGCTGATTATGCCGTCCTAAATAAGCATTAGGAGCAAGGGCCGGGCAACCATCAATAAGGTGCTCAATTGTTTCTCCCAAAGTACCGTATTTCGTGAACTTATCTATTAGAGCCAAATGCAGTATATGCCTTTCATAGTTCCTTGTTCTTGTTATCCTATCTTGAATGGATATCGCGAAACCTTCTGTTTCTGGGTACAATGGTGCATCAGTCAGCCAGTTTAGAGACAATTGTTCGTCAATGGTGTCATCTTCGAGTGATTTAGGAAACCTTCCATGTAATGTTTGTCCTTTCCGTTCTCGAACGCAATCCGTGAGTGTTGTTCTGCCATCAATACGGTTTTGTTTAATTAAGTTGAGTGGTGTGAAACCAGAAATTCAGCTCTTCCCACTTAACATAAAATATTTCAAACAATGTAGAACGTCTATCTCAATAGAGTACTGCACGTTGTCCTAGTATGACAATAATGTGAAACAGCAAGGCTCTCCAGATTCTTTGAAAATGTTTAGCTTATCGGGCTCTATAGATCTCTACCTTACTCAGTTTCCACTGGTTCTTTAAGTCATATGCCATACTTTCATAGTTTGTGGGTTTTTCTCGCTCGGTTTTTCTATAGTTGCGAGCGAGCGACATTGCGATTATTATTAGTATTATTAAATTATTCAAAGCTACACCATAAAAATAATCATTTGTTTCTGGGTAGTGTCGACCTTTTGAGTTAGCAGCCATCAGATTTTATGATATATAGCCTGTGGTTTTAGGAATGGTATAGTCCGTTTCAAGATATTTCATTGCCTTTCGACAAAATGTTACTTGCCCCAATAAATCTCAATAAAAATATTCCTAGTTTCTTAAAAGGCACTAGGACCGGAGTCGTTCTCGACTTCTAAATAATTTTGGGAAAAATAAAATATTGTTAAATTATGATTACATTATTATTATTATGTATGACTAAAATATTGTTTATTGGTTAGTGTATTTTGAATTTATTAATATAATAAAAATAAATAAATAAATTTTTCTGTTAGTACAATAAAAATTATAACTTAAATTAAATTATACATTTAATTCGGTTTCGCTCTCACTGTCACTTTGACCTACATTAATAATAAGTGGTTCTATATTATTACTAAATAAGATATAGGAATCTTCTAGTTTAATAACATGATTAATTGAATTTATCGAACTTTCTTTGAGAATGCTATCTTTAACATTCCTAATTAATGTTGCAGCACTTGCACTTACAGTCGGAGAAATGTCTGCTCTAACATTGGATTTTACCTCATGCCACATATGCTCAATTGGATTAAAAACACAGTAATTCGGGGGATGGGCGGGTATATATCAATTTGTAACATAGTTCTGAATTTCCAATTTAGTGTTATTTACATTAGGAACTTTTTTTTGACAGTTATGATAAGTAGCATTGTCCATTACAATTACGCTTTGCTTAGGCACATTGGGTAAAAAGCTATTCATAAACCAATCTTGAAAATGTTCTGCTGTGTTGTCGTCATGGTAGACTTTCAAAGATGAATGTTTAACAACCGAACAATTTGGAACCCATCCATCCTCGGAACCAGCATGTAAAATTGTAATTATTTTCCCTTATTCGCTGGGTCTTTGGTTTGGCATTTTCTTGATGTATCGACCCATCCTTTTGCTGTCGTCTCATGTGTATCGAACCATGTTTCATCGATTCGATTTTCTAATCTATTTTTTTTATAGAGTTTAAAGATTCAAATCGCCATCTCGCAAACGTTGTGATTCCATTCATATTTGTCTTTTATTAATGGTCTGATATGCAAAACCTATTTGAGAAAATATTCTTCGGAGGTTAGTTCTATTGCAAAGAATGTTGGTTTCATCTTTCCTTAGCCGCTTTTGCAATGAATGCCATTAAACGCACTTGAAACATAAAACGCACTTTACACATAACGTGCGTCTGAAAAACGGCCATTACAGTATCTATGAACTCTAACCCGCCTATGGAGCGCCGATAACATATCTCCAACGCTGTATGACTTCCCAGAGCATCTACTTTAGATTTAGGATTGTAATTTCAATTGAATAAAAAAATGATCCAAAATCAATTTCGTTACTTTATTTATAAACCTCGTATAGTTTTCCATTAATTTTTATTGAATTCAGTTATTCGTTTTGAAATAGATCACAACCAATGACAATTTTTATTCGGCTGTATTGCCGGTTTTCCGTAATTTATACTGATTCAAAAAAATTGAAAAATATTAAACGAAACTGACGAGTATTTTGGTGCAATCTCCGGCCGGATGCCGGTACATAGAATCACATTTGCAATTTTAGTATTTGAGTGATATCGAGAATATTTGATTTCGAATACTATCGTACAAAATTATTTAAATTTTTAAAACGATTTAATAATACTTCACTATTTATAGTGTTTTGAAAATTGGTTAAGAACGTTATTCTTCATTGTTTCTTTTTTTTTTGGATTTGACTTATTAAAATATTTCCTGGTTCCCGTGGTACTCAATGAGCCTTGATCTCCTGTAACCTTTGCCTCCATCTTGATCCATCTCCAGCCCCTACCTTGTTTTTAATGTGCAGCATCTCTACTTACATTTTCGTGCAATCGTGAAGTCTACCTATTTGTCTGCTATCCCCTATTCTCTCCTCCAAGATTATCCTTGGTTCTTGGCTTTCTGACATTCTCATCACATGTTCGGCCCAACTGAGTCGCTGTACCCTCACAATGTCTACAATATCCAGATCTTAGTATAATTGCTTGAGTTCGAAGTTATGTAGGTACTTACGAGATATATCATATGATCTAAATTGACCGGGATTGGAAAAAAACGCATATTTTGCAATTTTTATGTAAACATTTATTATCACCCTGAAAATAGACTCATTTTGATTTGATACCATATCCAGCCATATCCAGCGAATAGGGTGCTTGAGCGATCATTTTCGTCATGTTTGGCGAAAAAATCACCTACAATTGGAGCCGTATGAGATGGCGCGTTTCATACCCAGAATATCAACCAAAATGTGTTGAGATGATCCATAAGAGATGCCAAGATCTTCTGCTATCTCTCTAATACCAAGATGGCGATTTTCAAGAACGATATTTTTAATTTTCTCGATATTATGGTCGTTAACAGAGGTTGGTGGTCGCCTGGTATGGGGTTGAAACGTTAAAAACTTTCAACGATCTGACGCCTTTCACTAAATACTCTATGTCACTCAAATACTCTGGGTCTTGAGATATCAGAATTCCAATAGGCTATCTACAATATTTTCAATGCATCTGTTCCAGAAGTTTTATTGGAAACACGAAATAGCACAGAAATTCTTTGTTGAATTATTTTATCCATAGTAAAAATCGCTAGAGTAATCGATAAGTGTGATAATCGCTATTGTGCGAACCTAAGAAAAAAAATCTAGGTCTCGGTTACTCAACCCCGGTGAATTTTAATCACATGGTATACGTAGGGAAATAAGAGTACTATAGATTATAGTACTCTTCTTTCAAATACTGCAAGCATATCGTCTGTTTTCTTTGGGAGGGTCCACGTCTCAGCCATAAGTGACTATTGGCCTATGGGTGTTTTATAGATTTCATCTTTCGTGTCCTTTTGTACGAGTTTCGATCTTAGGGTAGACTTGATTCCCTGATAAGCAAATTCATTGTTGCCGTCGTCGATTGCCCAGTTTTTTTTGTCCTGAAACGAACTGACTTTCCTTTTGCCTTTGCCAGTATACGAGAGTTGCTATTTATGTATCAGGAATAATAAATAAAAGGAAATATTTATCATTGAAAATGATTTAATTGTTTTTCAAAATATTCTCCGCGATGATCGATACACTTTTGTATACCTTTGAACGCATCAACCGCTTCTTCTGACGTCGAAAATCGTTGATCGCGTAGTTAATTCTTCACGGACAAGATCAAAAAGAAATGATTGAGTACCAAATCAGGACTGTACGATGATACTGTACCCATTCGATGTTTTAACCGGTCAAACAGTGAGTCCCGATGTGCGAGAGCTCGCGTTGTGAGGGTGAAGAATGATCCTCCGTCGCTAATTGTTTTTCTTATTTCTTTAAAGACTTCTGGCAAATAAATAGTTGTGTGGGTGCATTCAGAATTGATCGTTTTACGACTCTCAAGTGGCACTTTATTTCAAACACATGCCCATTGATTAAAAAAAAAACAGGCGACCATTTACTTTGAAGAGTTTCTTGTTCGAACAACTTTCGTTGGGTTTGGCTTATTTTGATAGACCCATACAGTCGACTGCTGTCGACTAAGATTGGTCACCTGTGGAGATATTATTCACGGCTTTTGACACACAACGATTGTGTTTTTTGAGCATTTCTTACCACCAATTTACATGTAAAATCTTGTGTATGCTTATCAGACTAATGTCCAGGGAAGCCTCAATCTCACGGTATGTCACATGACGATCTTGCTTTATGAGTTCGCGCACAGTATCGATGTTTTCTGGCACAACAACCGATTTTGGATGATCTTCTTTAAATTCGTCCGTGAGGCAACGACGGCCACAATTGAATCCACCAAACCAGTCATATACAGTGGCTTTAGATGGTGTTTCATTGCGAAAAGTCGAAGTGAGTTGATCGATGTGTTGTTGTTGTGATAATCCACTTCGAAAGTCGTAATAAATCATCGCACGAAAATTCTCACGAGTGAATTCCATTTTTGACTGAAATTAAATTTTCAAGTCACTAAACAACATAAATAATGTTCATTGATAACACGTTCTGAGTACACATATGGTCAAAAATGTCAAACTTTACGATGTATATGTCAGATGGCGCCTAAGAACATCGTTGTTGCTAATTCCGGATACATAAATATCAACCCTCATACGATATTTTTTTCTCCAGAGCTAGTAACGCTCTAACACGAATCTATTGCTGCTAACAGAGGCTAGTAATGACCATTTGACCGAAGAGGAGCAACTCATAATGTACGATGCCCAGGTGATTCCACTATATATACAGCAACACCTTTTTGCTGTAAATATTTGGTTTGCGGTGCTGGTTGGTGACTTACCAGGATTAACACATAGCTTTTGGGTCTTTGGAATATCATGGGAATTCACGTTTCATCACAGGTCACAATCTCTCACAAGAAGCTCTTGAATCTGAAGACTAATGTCACAACAATATCAAAGAATTTACTGTTACTGTTCTTCTCAGCTGTAAGTTCATAGGGGACTCAACGATTCTCATATTAAATTTTCCTTATCTTATGTAAATGGTTTCGCGTATTACTCCGAATTCCTGTCCGATTCTAGCAGTGTACAAGGATTTTCTCCCAACAGTCCTTCCAATTCTTCATCCTACACTTTTTTGCTAGTTTTCCAGTTGGTCCTTTAGCCTTACTTAAATGGCTTTGGCCAACCGAGTATGGATTATATTAAAGATTTAGTGGACCCCTAGCCTCGTGACTAGGGCAGAAGATCCGGAGAAGGTGAAACCAGATGACTTGGGGTTAATTTATTCGTTCTGCATATTAGAGGATACAGTAGTATGACGATACCTTATCCTTTGCAGATTGCTTGTTGGATTTGACTGAACCAAGATAATAATTGGATGAAGTGGAGGCTTAGATAGGTACCTTTTTGGGAACCGCGGAATCAAAACACAATAAAACACGATTTCTAGTGAATATTTATCACCTGGGTCTTTTTTGGATTAACCTGCAGGTGTAGTAAATTCTTTGGCTGATATTAGTTAAGCAGCGACACTAAAATTCCCCTAAAATAAGTATCGACAGTTGTTCAATAGTAGAATATATTAATGTCCAGCTACTGACTCACCTGTAAGTTCGATATTTTTGATCAGGCTTAATATATTTTTTAAATCATAAAAAGTTGTAAGGTTGTTGTAAAGATTAGCAAATGAAATTATTTAGAAAACATGCTTGTACATGTCTAGTAACACAAAACACACCCACACACTAAAAAGGAAGATAGAGAGAGTCTAGTATCGTACAGGAAAGATTAATAAACATAAATCTATATTTCACAGATATGTCACTTACACCACAATCTCTTCATATACTTCAGATCTAAAATCAAATTATAGCAATCATCAGAAATATTGCAAATATTTATATAATAGGCTAATTAAAAAGTTCGCGGAGCGGAAATGATAAAACAAGTTTATAGTTGAAAAATGACTTTATCCTTCCGTATATTCTCCCTTAAGCTCAATACATTTTTTCCAGCGTTTCTCCAATTCATTTATTTCATATCTGAAGTGATTTTTCTGGAAGTCCTTCAAAATACTCATTTATGGCTGCTATAACTTCTTCATTTCATGAAAAACGCTTGCCACGTAGGAATTTTTTGAGGTTTAGGAACAGATGAAAGTCAGAGAAGGACAGATCTGGTGAATATGATGGATGCTTCAACAATTCCTAGTGTAACACGTTCAATTTGGCCATTGCAGGAACACCTCTGTAAGCCGGTGCATTGTCCTGATGGAAAATTATTTTTTTCTTCGCTAAACCAGGTTTTTTCTCACGAATTTTTGCATCCACTTAATCCATAACGTTTGAATAATACTGTCCTGTTATTGTTTTAACGGTTTGAAGGTAATCAATGAACAAAATTCTTTTTGTATCTCAAAAATTGATGTCATAACCTTTTTAATCGATTTTGACCACTTTGGCTCCTTCAGAGCTAAACAACCGAGCTCAGTCCACTCTGCGGTTTGTTGTTACAGTGCAGGAGTATTGTGATGAACCCAAGTCTCATCCATAGTTACAAAATGACGTTTAAAACCTATTTTATTCTTCGAGTTTGACTCGAAGTCATTTTTGATCAGAATTTAATAAATGCAGCACCCATCTTGCACATAGCTTTGTCAAGCCCAATTCCTTTTTCAAAATATGAAATACCTGTTGAGATGTCCATGACCTTAACAATTTCACTCAAAATCAATTGCCTGTCATCCATAATCATATCATATATAGAATTAATTATTTGTTCAGTTGTTGCACTTATTGGATGTCCAGAACTAGGGTCATCATCCAGGCTTGAACGACCACGTTGAAACTCACCTTCCCACTTACAAACCATTGTTTTTGAAGGAGCAGACTCCCCTAATACATTTACTATATCATTATGAATTTCCATTGCCTTTAAACATTTTTTTTAATACATAACACTGGGGAATAATTTGAAAAATAATTTCTGTTGAGTTCAATATTTAAGCTGCTTTATGCGTAAATTGACATGCTAATTCCAAAACTTTATTTAGTTTTTTTCTATCACGTCAAGTTTTTTCTCTACCGTTGTTGCGCATCCGACTAAGCTTGGCGAATCACAGAAACCACTACTGCTCTCCTACCGGCGAACCTTCTTCGACCTAGGAGTAGGGGCGTGAGTAACGTTGCGTCATCCAAAACTAGTTCGGTCAGTTACGCATGAGATGCTAAAGTACGCGGGTCTGTGTCGCTCTGATATAGTGAAGTCAAAGTATACATACACAACTACAGATTTTCGTTATGTCTGCCTCTGGTAGTTCTCGTCGTAAGTGCTTAAACAGCCCTGATTCATTTTGTAATATATGTGGCAGTTTTACCATCCCCATTCAATGGACTAATATTAGTACATTTGTCAGGCAAGCCTATTTTGCTTATTTTAAAGTGAAAATAGGTGACCAAGATAAATCATGGGCCCCTCATAAAGTGTGCAAGCAGTGTGTAGAGAGTTTACGAATGTGGACGAAGAAAAGACGTAATAAACTGTCGTTTGGTATACTAATGGTTTGGCGAGAGCCCAAAGATCACTTAAGTATTGCTACTTTTACATAGTGAAAACATCAGGATTCAACAAGAAAAACAAACATAAAATTGAGTACCCTAGTTTGCCGTCAGCTATACGCCCTGTGCCTCATTCAGCTGAAATTCCACTGCCAGTTTTTCAAGAATTACCTTCTTTAGAATTACAAGAATGTAAATCAAGTGAAGATCGAAGTGACTCCACCGACGAAGAATTCAAAGTTTCCAATGATTCTGTTCGTAAAGGATTCAATCAACATGAATTAAACGATTTAGCACGAGACTATCCAAAAAAGCATCGGAATTATTAGCATCAAGACTGCACGTAAAAAATTTGCTTGACAAAGGAGCTAAAGTCACTTACTATCGATCCAGAGAAAGAGAATTTGGGCAGTACTTCAGAAATAATGACGGATTTGTATATTGCCAGAACATAGAAGGTTTAATGAAAGAATTGGCCATTTCTAACTATAACGCAACTGAATGGCGATTGTTTATAGATAGCTCAAAGCGTAGCTTGAAGTGTGTTCTCCTACATAATTGAAATTTATACGGTTCAGTCCCAATAGGTCATTCAGTTTGTTTACGTGAAGAATATGGCGACATAAAGAAAATCATTGACTTGTTGCAATATAACATGCACCAATGGATCATCTGTGTTGACCTTAAAATGGTCTGTTTCCTTCTTGGCCAGCAACGCGGCAAGTATCCCTGTTTTTTGTGCATGTGGGACAGCAGAGCTCGTGAGAAGCATTGGGTGCAATCGAACTGGCTACCTAGATCTGACCTAAGACCTGGTGATCCAAACATTTTAAATCAGCCACTTGTCGACAGAAAAAACATTGTATTTCCGCCTTTGCATATAAAACTAGGTCTCATGAAGCAATTTGTTAAGGCTTTGTCAATTGAAGGAGACTGCTTTAAGTATATCATTTCGGCATTCGCTAGCCTGTCATATGAAAAGATAAAGGCTTTGATGGTCCACAGACTCGGTAACTCGTTAAAGATGAAAATTTCACTGAAACAATGACCGAACTTGAAAGGAATGCTTGGTTGGCTTTTAAAAATATTGTTAAAGACTTTCTTGGAAATACACGAGCCCCGAATTACATCGAAATTGTTCAACAACACTTGGAGAGCTTTAAAAAGCTTGGTTGCAACATGAGCATCAAACTGCATTTCTTACATAGTCGTCTTGCTAACTTCCCAGAAAATCTTGATGCTGTTAGTGATGAACAGGGCGAGCGATTCCACCAAGATCTAAAGGTTATGGAAGCGCGGTATCAAGGTAGATGGGATGTCAGTATGATGGCTGACTACTGTTGGAGCATCAAGCAAGAATGTCCACAAACTGAACACTCCAGGAAAAGCTATAAGAAGAATTTTTTACCATAATATCTTTTATTTATTTTTTGTATAAACACAATTTAACTTTTAATAATATGTTAACCTCTGTATGAATAAAATATTCTAATCTATTTGTTCAGATCTCACCTTATTTCCTTTCGTATGTACACTTTTAAGGTAAAATGAGGGGTATGCTGTAGCTTAAGAACTTGATGAGATAGAGAAAAACTGTGAATATTTTTGAATTCAGAGTAACACTGATTTGTTTACCTTAAGTTGCTGTTTTAGCACGAATCACTTGACAGATCGGCTTGTACCTTCACATATGTTGATTTGGAGGATAAAACTTCAAAATGTAGTTGAGTATATACTTATTTTACTGTTGAATAGATGTCGCTCCGTGAATTTTTCAATTAGCACAGTATTAAAAAAAATATATTAGGTAAGCCAACAAGATTATTCGTTTTTTATAGCTGTATTTATTTATATTTTACCATCTCTATTAGAATTTTTAAAACGTCTGAACTTTAACGATGAAAACCCGAGTTAGATATATTGGTGTTCTTTACGACACTCCTTATTAGGAATGTTCTCGGATTAGAATATTCTGCAATGATCGAAATCAGTAATAATCAGAGGGTAATAAATCGGGCGAATATGGAATATGCGATAAAAGATTCCAGTCAAAACCCAAGTTTCTCTCACTGGTTAATAATGTTGAGTAAATATAGTAATGAAACTAATTTTTATTCAATTTCAAATATCGTTCTACATTATCTTCTTCAAAGTAGTTACCTTGGGAAACCGTACAGCGTTGAAGATAGTTTTTCCACCCTTGTGTTCCACCAAATTGTGTTTTAGGAGGTGAGTATCCGAATTTGGGAAAGAAAGTGACCTAGTGAGTAAGGCTGCTGAATCGCTGGTGTTCTGGATGCATCCAGGTGTTCTGGATGTACGGTCTCGCTCGAATGACTCATTTTTTGAAATCTTTACCCCTTGGTAAAACTGATGTTCAGCCGTTTAGAACTGAAGTACAAATTCGTTATGGACGAACCCCTGGCTATAAAAAAAGCAAATCAGCGTGTTTTTGATAGTTCATTTGCTCATTCTGTTTTTTTCCGCGGTGAGGCGAAAGTGTGCGATTCCTAGCTCTAACGTTTCGTTTCCAATTCGTATTCAAAAATCCAAGGCACGTCACCGTGAATGACATGTTCTAAAAATTAGAGTCATTTTCAATCTATGTTTATATTCAATCTATATAAAGATATGTTTCCCATCGATTGTCTTTTTGATCCTGCTAAAGGTTTTTCGGAATCATTTTCGCGCAGATTTTCTTCATACCCAATTCATTGGTTAAAACCAGATAAACGATTGTGTGAATCAAATTCAAATATCTCTGATCTATATACAATGATTAGAATGCACAAAAACTCGGATTCTCCATATATTTTCATCAATTCTTGGAGTTGAACACCTTCCGGTGCGAAGTTAAACTTGAATCGAGTCTCGGTCTTCTGAGAAGGGTGTAAACCACCTGAAAACCTGAGCACTTGGCAAAACACTGTTTCTATAAGCCTGTTGAAGTTTTGCAAAGGTTTTCATTTAACTGTACCCAAGTCTGGACCAAATTTAATAGTTGACCGTTGCTCAATATTGTTATCACTCATTTTCAGAATGAATACATTAGGTTTACAAGGTTACAAGGTTACAGGTCAACAAATTTAATGTTTTTTGAGGTAACATTGATGAAAATAAGTATATATGAAGTATTTTGTAGTCCCAAATCCAAAAATGACATAGTTACAGTGGATCAGTGGTGGAGAAAAAAATGGAAACGACATATTTTTACATCAATTTCAATCTTCGATCAAGAAGATTTCGATTAAGTATCGATTAATTATACGATTTCCTTTTGATAAATATTTTCTTTTTATGCACTTTAATCACGCTTACTCCATGATCTTTTACGCGCAATGATTGTTTTCTGTTAATAAAGACTTGAACACATATAGTTTCTGGCATTTTATCATAAACGAATATTTGAATTTTATTATTATAACTCTCTGTTATATGCAGTTCTTTTATTATCTTTGCGGAAATAAAAATATAAAATTCGTATACCGCATATATTTATTTTGATTTTATATTTTTTTAAACGACGCAAAAAAAAATGGGAATACAGTTTCGATATTTCGAATTTCGAATGCAGACATAAAAATTCAACCAAAACGTTTATATTTACGAAGACAGCAGGTATTTTCTGGAAACTTGGAGTGTGTATAGCGGGCAATGCAGTAATATGAATAAATTTGAAATACAGGGTGCGTAATCAAAATCCGAAGGAAACGAACAAATATTTGAAGAAAAATTTTGTAGGACGAAAATTGGAAATTACAAAAAATCCTTTTCAATGTCTTTATTATGTTTCATTATAAAGTATATTCAATATAATTCTCTTTAGCTTAAATTACTGCCTCAATCATGCCTTCCTGAAGTGCCTTCAAGACCCTTGTAATATCTTATTTAAATTCGGAGCTTCAACGGCGGTTTGTAGATATGTCCCGTTCGAATGTCTCGACTTGTAGATGATTGTTTCAATAACGCTCCATATCTAATAGCCCAATGGATTCAGATCTGTGGCCCAGAACTCAATGGACTAAAACATGTCTACGTTATCCAACAAGCCAGTTTTGTACTATATGGCTACTGTAAGCAGGTATATCGTCCTGTGCATAATAGTTTAGCCAATTTAAGGTTATGTTCCTTGACTATTGACGGTTGGTATTGAAGTATTTCCTAGCCCAACTCTCCGATTGTTTTCTTGAGTAATTCGTGACACTATGAAGTTTTGCATTGTCATGCTGCACAATAACATCTGTTAACAACTGAGCTGAACACAATAATATTCAGCACTTGTGTTTTCATTAGGATTCAGAATCTCATAGTGAATAATTTGTGTTAAATCTTACCATGCTTACCTTAACACTGTTTTTAGAGTGAACATCTGGTTTTGGAGAGGGCAAAGGTAAAATGCTATATGGAATCCACTTTCCATCACCAGTAACAATTTATTGAAGAAAATGATCTCTACCTAACCTGGACAAAAATGTATTGTAGATGGTCAAACGAATTTGAATTGAATTTTGTTTTCAACTGAAAATTGTTCACTTGTTTTAAACACCGTTGAATTGAAGACCATGCAGTTTTGAGCTTCGTGGCTAATTTCTGGATGGTTTATTTGGGAACAGCTTCAATTTCAGGCAGACGATACTTATCAAACTCAGCAAGTTTTCCAGAGCTTATATATAGTCGAAAATATTGAAATCACCGTTATTAATTTTTTTAAATCAACGCTGACATAATCTGATATCTAAAGCATATCAGAATAAACAGTACTTGTGGTATTAGTGGCATTGTTAGGCTTCAAAAGTTATAAAACGTGTACAATATCGAACTTAGCCATAGCTTAGTTCTTCCATTCTTATAGATTTTACCAAATATATGCTTCATGTCGCATCAATACAACAATATGGTCAATATGCTAAATAGACTTGCAACGGAGGCCCAGTTGCTGAGAATCAACACCAGAAATGTCAGCCTTTTCTTCCTCAACGGGTCACCCATAGAAGATGTTAAGAATTTTACATACTTGGCCAGCATTCTCACAAAAATGGAGGTGCAGATCATTTTGTCAAAAGCAGAATACGATAAGCTTAGGGA
The DNA here is from genome assembly GCA_031761425.1 of Cosmopolites sordidus. NCBI lineage: Eukaryota > Metazoa > Arthropoda > Insecta > Coleoptera > Curculionidae > Cosmopolites > Cosmopolites sordidus. Next base: position 704,188 of record JARFXV010000478.1, on the reverse strand, counting down.
GTTTTTAGGGCTCTAGCACCTGTATGGAGATTAACACAATACTCAAAGCAAACAAAACTTCGTATATTTAATACTAATGTTAGGGCGATCTTGTTCTACGGATGTGAAACGTGGAAAATACCGAAAACAATAAGAAAATAACTTCAGCTCTTCATAAATAAATGCTTGCGAAAAATACTCCACATATTCTGGCCGAACAAGATTCGAAATAAAGACTTGCTTCACAAACACAACGACCCAAAAGAAAATTGAATACGAAATAGCACCTCGTAAGTGGGGATGAATTGGGCACACACTCAGAAAACAAAACAAGTGTATAGCCACAATAGCATTGGACTGGAATCCGCAGGGTAGGGTAGGAGAGGCCTGCACAGACTTAAAGGAGAACTATCAATGATGAACTGAAAAGAGGGAACATGTCCTGGCAGGAAATCAAGGTTCTGGTGTAAAATTAAACCAAATGGCGCGCTTTTATTGAAGCCCTATGCTCCACGTAGGAGTTGAAAGATCCTGAGTCCTCCTCTGCCATTCGGGCCCAATATACTTAATAATGTCATCAGTCCATCGAGTTTTCGGGCTTCTCCGTGGACGTTTGCGATCAAGCGGTATCCAGTCCAGGACCGCCCTGGTCCATCTTTCGTCCAATCGCTTCGTTACATGGCCTGCCCGCTTCCATTTCAATTGCTTTATTCTTCCAACGATGTCACTCACTTTCGTTTGTTCTCTGATCCATGTGCAGGTTTTTCTATCCCGTCTAGTAATGCCAAGCATACATCTTTCCATTCTCCTCTGTGCTACTCGAAGTTTTTGAACTGACTGTGATGTGAGTGTTCAGGTCTCACTTCCGTATGTCATAACGGGCAGGACACACTGATCAAAAACTTTTCTTTTCAGGCAAAGTGGTTGTTTGCTCTTAAACACTATGTTGAGCCTGCCAAATGCCTGCCACCCACATTTAACGCGTCGCTCCACCTCCCGGACGGTATCCCCTTCCATTGAAATCCTCTGCCCAAGATATATATATATATATATATATATATATATATATATATATATATATATATATATATATATATATATATATATATATATATATATATGTATATATATAGTGATCCACAACTTCCAAATCCGTTCCTAAAAGAGAAATCCTTTTGTCCTCAGCAAATTTATTGAACATGACCTGACTCGTCTTCTGGTTTATCTTTAAACCAAATGGTTCCCCAGCCCTTTGCAGCTCTTGTACGTGACTTTGCAGCTCATATGGGTCTTGTGGGAGAAGAGCGATATCATCTGCGAATCTAAGATGATTTAAGTACGCACCATTAATCCTTATTCCATCTTGTTCCCAATCCAGATTACGGAACACTTCTTCCAGGCAGGCTGAGAAAAGAAGAGGCGATATTGCGTCACCCTGCCGTATGCCCCGCTCTACATTTATTCCAACCTCACGATCGTCAAGGTGGACTTATAAGTAGATTTACATAGGCTTTTTCTACACCTTGATTAAGCAGTACATCCATTATGGCCCGCTTTGAGATTGAATCAAATGCCTTTTCATAATCGATAAAAGCCAAGCACAGTAGCATAGTGTATTCGTTGTGTCTTTCTATGACCAGCTGTAGAACCTGGATGTGATCCATTGTACTGAATCCACTTCTGCTTGCTCCCTTGGTTGTTCGTCATTAAGTTTTCTTAGTATTCTTTTGGATAATATCTTGGTGAAAACTCTGTACACCACTGATAGGAGGCTTATTGGACGGTAGTTCTTTAAATCTTCCCGTGCTCCTTTCTTATGTAAAAGAATCACTTCTGCATTTTTCCATAAGCTGGGTACTTCTTGTTGTTTGGGACATTTTGAGTATAACTTTGCTAGAGTTTTATGTAAAGTCCGACCACCAACTTTTAACATCTCCACAGTTATACTATCCTTTCCTGGAGCCTTACCATTTTTCATCGAGTCTATAGCCTTTGTCACTTCCTCTACCAGGATATCCGGTACTTATACACCAGTGGGCATTGCTGTTCTTGCTTGATTCTGGTCCTCATACAACCCTGAATAAAATCTTTGGATAACTTTTAATATTTCCGTTCGTTCCCTGCATATTATACCATCCTCACGCATCAAGGAAAACATTCGTGTCCTTTTCTTTCTTAGCCTCTGCTTAGCCTTGTTAATTCTCCTGTTTTCTTCCAGAATCTTTTGCATAAGCTGCATGTTGAATCGGCGCGTTTCCTCTCGAATACGTTTTCTTATAGTTTTGCAAAGCTCGACGTACTCGAACCTGCTAAAAGGATTGTCTGCATTCTTCATTGCCCGGAGTTTTTTCATTAAATTAATGGTCTCATTGGAAATTCTTGAATCTTTGAAACATTTATCTTCTGATGCTATTGAAGCCGGCATTTTAAGCACATTGTTGGCGATTTCTTCATATTGGTCTGTAATTTCCATCTCCTCCGAGTCCGGTAACAGAGCAAAGCGATTCGACAAAGCAATTTCAAAATCTCTGCTCCTCTCCAGCAGCTTCCCAGAATCCACTAGCCCCCCCCCCCCCCCCCACTCGATACATCTGATACAATGACGACCTAGCGCTAAGATTCAATAAAGCGAGAAATTCAAACTGAAAATTATCCGAGTTTTGGTGATACACACTGTATCTGAAACAGCTTTTATTTTCTTTTGCATTGCAGATGTGGCTCTCATTTGAATAATCCTCTGTGTGTAAGAAGTATATTTACTGAACAAACATGCGCAGCAAAATATCGAATCAGCCAAGAGACTATTGACATAAGAATTGTAAAACAACAATTTCTATCGAAATTATCATTCTCTCTTCCTCTCATTCTCTAAAACTGTTTTTGTTTTCCTTGTGTTAACTCAAGTCAAAAAGCGTTGCGACTTGTTAATTTAAAGAGTGAGCTGCTCTATTTTCAAGCTAATGTTTGAAGTAAAGTTATTCTATGTATTAGTGTTACATGTAGAAAGTTTTTTAGTTATAGCATATCGTGTATTCTCAGATCGTCAACTTTATACTCGGACCCTGCGCTTCATAGACTGCAACACCTATTCAAACTAGAATTTTTTCACGCCATATAGTTATTTTAAAGCGACATCTATCAGCTTCAAAACGTGGAATAATATACGACGCCCTTCCAACTCAAATATATTCTATATACTCAAATATATTCATTTTTCGTCTCTAGTCTCGATCCGATGCAAAAAAGTGTTTCTTTCATGCCGTGAAAGCAAAACTTCGCATACCGTTTTTGGTTTTTCCATCTGTCTGTCGTTCAGCTGATATGGTACCCATTTTCCTGCCTTCTAGATTTTTCCCACGGCATGCAAACAATCACAAATGGTTTGTAGACCAACATTTAATCTCTCTGCCATTTGTTGTTGAGTTTGCATATCATTTTCCAAAAATTATTTATCTTTCAGATCGAAATAACCACTTTTGAATCATTTAAAGCAACACCCATAAGCGTATATTTGCGTTGGGATATTGTCACCGTAAGTTTCCACAAGTATACTACGACTTTTACTCGTGTTTTTCTTTGGGTTGAACAAGACAAGCAATACGTGCCGCAAATGTTCTTTATTTGGTTGGAAACTCGACATGTTTCCACAAAAAAAAAATATGCCGCTATTTCGAAATCGTTTCATTCATCAATGGCGTTTTGAAACCCATAGTCGTAACAACAAAATGACATAAGAAATTAGACTGTGAACTGACCATTGTTTCTGGGGCCATCTAAATTGAGACTTATTAACCGCCACACCAGGCAATACTAACTTTAGCTTTATCAATTGTGTTTACTTTATTGTTACTTTTTTGCCATAAAACTTTAAAAAAATTAAATTTTACTCGCAAAAAATAATTGAAATGAATTTTATTCCTTTGTGCGTTATAGATATTTTCATAAATTGAAGTGATGGCTTACGTTATTGCATAATTATATAATAATTGTACGATATAGTAATTGAATACATAATATAATAATTGTACACATAATTGTATAATCTTTTACAAGTTTGGTCTCTTAGTTAATATTAATAACTACAAAAATTTACACGAAAGCTTTTAATAAAAAAAAAACAGTTCTCAATTAGTGCCCGGTATAAAGCATCTGCAATATAACTAATAACACAGTAAAGTTAAAATTGTCCATTATAAGCATTAATTCCTTGATTCTATAAATAGTATCCATGGCGAACCCGGAAGCTTATCCCCCATGCCCGTCAATAAATCTCCCTCATATTAATCACCGCCATAATATTATTTAGGTCAAATATTATAGCGTAAGTGTACGTGTAACATATAAATATAGGGCGGAAATTGCGTAGAGTGCCCGATAGATGGCGCTGTTTTATACAATTTTGTCGTCCTTCAGATCGTCAACTGTCAAATTTCAGAATTAATTTCGTTTTGATAGATGTTTATTGGAGGCACATTTTGACTAAAAGAGATAACACAGGTCGACATTATTTTTGTAACATTGATGAGGATGTTCAGTTTGCATGATTAAAATTTAGCTAGTTTATTAAAATACCTTTTCAGAGAAATAGCCTAGCAAGTCCCATTTTCAAATACCTGCTTCTCCTTTATATCATGAGATCATTGAAATTATTTGTGCCTGCTCTGAGAAAGTCAAAAAAGCCTATATTTTATATTTTAAGTGCCAAATTGGAGATCAAGATAAAACTTATGTTTGATGTGTGAGTTGTCACGTAAATTTAGTGCAGTGGATGCATCGTAAGAAAAATTCTAAGCCATGGACAAATAAGGTACCGGTTTCAAGTACCAATAAGAAATATTTTCTTAATTAATTGATGCAAAACTAAAAGAAGGCATTGGACCTTAAATTAGGAACCTTCTAGGTGATTTTCGTTTTCAAGAAAAACTAAATGAAAAGGAACTGGCAGAGTGGAAGAGTTTTGTAAGTGTAGTGAAAGAATTTCTCGGCAACAAGAAAGATGAAAACTATAAAAACCTCATAGATGAACTCTTGAAAGCCTATGAAATACTATGGTGTCTCATGTCTTTAAAACATATTTTTTTTACACTCCCATTTGGATTTTTCCCGGAAAATTTAGGTACAGTAAGCAACGAACAACGAGAAAGATTTCACCAGGTCATCAGGACGATGGAAGCAGGATACCAGGGACGCTGGAACCCATCTATGTTGGTCAACTACTGCTGGTTTTTAAAAAAGAGATGATGCTACAGAACACAAGAGAAAAAAGTGAAAGTTTTTGTAGCGGTATGACATCTCATGGAATATATTTTTTTATATATAAAAAATAGTGAGTTTTATTTGTTAGATCAGGGACTTAGTGATCGATGTGTTACAATGTAAATTAAAAAAATATTTCAGTAACGATATTAATATTTTTTAAGTACATGTTAATACTTTAAACTTTTTATTGGAATTTTTGGCGTCTATATTCAACATCAATATATTCACTGTGGTGTCTAATGCGTTAGCCTTACGATATGGTAGTTAATGTGGAGTTGGTTCTAATCCCTTATTAGGTTAAGGACTTTTTCTAAAATTCTTATGGATGTTTCTAGGTAAAAGTGTAAAATCTGACAAGGAATCACCCCTCAGTCACGCCAGTTTGAGGCTGGGTAAGACCGTATGTCTTCTGAGAGGTCTGGTTAACTGGTCTTCAAACTTTCTTCTGGTCTTAAAACTTTACTTTAACTAGAACTAGGTTCGCAGGTTAACCTCTCGATATTTAAACCACCGTCATCACCAGATCAGTAATGACAGGAACTGGCAATTTTGGCCTGTACTTATTCTTTCACTCTTGCGAAAAGGCTACCAACCTGACGAGTGACCAACGTAAAAAACAAAGATTAATTGCATTTTGAGAATTTTATTATTTAATATATAGTAAAAAAATTAAAATACAACCTTTAATCTCACTTCTATCCTACTTATTCGAATATCGAAAAAAATATAAAATATTGATATTCAAAATATTTTTTGCAATTCTATTTTCGCCTTTATACCATCCTATACATCAAAAGCTCCTTTAGGTAAAGATTATCGTAAATTTTCTTTGTGCTACTATTCTAGACTATACAAAAGATTCTTAGTTTCTTTTGTTAGTTTCAATAAAAGCAAGTTGAGATTGTTATACGATATATTTACGATATTACTCTCGACTTGAGTAAACAAAAAAATTAAGTTACAATATATTTTATGACAGAATAATTTCTTTGCATGGCATCCATCATAGGACAGATTATATTATATCGAGGATGAATCTTTGGAATGTATAGGGTCTTTCAACTATTCTTTTTTCATTGTAATACAAATTTTAAACATTAACACATTTTAAACACGTCTTTCAATTAGGAAGAACTACACTCGAAGGTTTACAACTAAGCACCAAATTACTTTAACTTAGCGACGCGCGTTTCTCTAATCATGTTAGCATCATCATTAGTAGTTGCATAAGTGGAATAGAGGCACACAATCTGATATTTATAATTAGACAAGTAGAAGAAAAACTGCTAAGAAAAGCCGAAATTCCTATTTGTTTTGTGGCGGAATTAAAATCGTTCACACTCACCTACCATGTTGATTATTTTTCTTTTGATTTATTTTTTTTATTATTTCGAAGTATTTTATGTTTATAGTGTACTTGCATTTTACAATTTATTTTATTATTTCGAAATAAGCTTACGAAGGTCTATGGCCGCTATTAGTATATATTTTTATGTTTATATTTTTATAATTTATTTATTTATTATCCACTATACAACTGTCTGGAACCCTTAGTTATTCTACAAATATTTTGTCTGGAAAATCTCAATTATATTCCTTTTTCTGGTCGGTTTAGGTCCAAGCCGACATCAGGTACGATGGCTGTTATTGGAAGGCCGATAATTTTGGGATTTTTCTCAGGGTCGAGGACGGTTGTAAAGGCCACTCAAAGAAGGCCTTCACTACAGTTCAGTTCATAATTCACTTCAGGGCAGTTCAGTCCTCTTAACTGCCTAGTCAAGACCTATACCGCGAACAATTGACAATGCTCTCTTGTGTTCCGTAATCATCATTATTCAATTCATTCAATCTCATTTTTAAAACTGCAACTGTAAAATTCTTCTCCAGCATATAAATAAAGTGTGTAATATCTCCTGGGTATGTGTTTTCTTGTGTTCCTACAAAGCCCGAAACGCGCCAAAGTTTTGTTGACCTGAACAAAGCATTTGATAGAGTAAAAAGAATGAATGCCTGGAAAAGTCTGGCAAAAAGAGGATAGGAGAAGCAGAGGGAGTAATAGAAATTATCAAGGCCTTGTACAGCAATAACAAGAATAAAGTAAAACCTCATAATGATGCATCCACAGAATTTGAGAGAGGAACAGGCCTAAGACAGGGCTGCGACATTACGACCGACTTAATGAGTGGACTCAATAGTCTACTGTTATTTTTAGTAGTTATTAACGATGTTGTAAAATATAGTAAAGCAAATTGCAAGAATACAAAAATAGGTTTTAGAAAAATGAAAACAGTGACAACACAAAAATTACTGTTCGCTGATGATATGGCCCTAATGGTGGAGTCTAAAGAAAAACCTACACTATAACTTAACGATATATAACGAAGAGCTAAGAAAAGTAAACATGGATAATTGCAGGCACAAAAATAAAACAGAAAATTGTACTCGATGGAAAGGTAATGGAGAAAGTCAAAAACTATAAGTATTTAGGTACAATAATAGAAAATAATGGAAAAATGGATGGTGAAATGACCAAAAAAATGGGAAAAGCAGGCAAACTATACAACACCCTAAAAGCAACAGTTCTAGGAATAAAGAGAGATGCAAAGAGAGACAAAAGTAGAATTACAGCTTCAGAAATGAGATTCCTACGCAAAATAGAAGGAATTACAAGAAGGGATAGAGTGAGGAATACGACAGTAATGGAACAATTGGAAACGAAACCAATAGAAAGAGCTATAGAAGAAAGACAACTGACAGAACAAATCCACAAAATGAATGAAGAGAGAAAGGCAAATCTATAAAGCGAAAACACGAGGAAAAATAAATTTGGACGTCCAAGTCTGGGATGTGAAGAACAAGTTCGACAACCGGCAGAAAAACGAGGAATTTATTGAAATGAGGCTAGAAAATTAGCACTGGACATAAACTCATGAAGGGTAAAAATTCATTAAGTACGATCATGCTGAAATGTAAACCTGCACTCCTGTCAGTCCTGCACCTAAGGATACAACAGACTTTTAGATAAAATAAAATAAAAACTAATAAAATTGTAAATTAAGTGTGTAAGGAATATTCTTTTTAGTAGATTTTCCTGTAGTAAATTGTAGTAATTATTCCAAATATTCCTATGTCCATACGGATTTTCTGTATTTGAATGTCAGATGTATTCATGATATTGAAATTACACAGTTAACAGTAGGTACCTACAAAATAAAATGTTTTTTAAAAAAACGTCTTTACTGAACTCGCCAGAAGTGTTAATGAAACTGATGCAAACGTGTGAACAGGAAGGAGGCATTCATCTTACCCTGAGCTAGGATGCATGCGCTACCGCATGCAATAACGCAAGTTGAAATGCACGTTGAAACTTGTAAAAGTTAGACAGTTTTGGATATATCAAATGGAATAATTAATTAGGAAGATGATAGGATAATAATTCCTTCACCGTGGAATATTTTAATAAATAAATTTCTTTTTATCATTTTTTTTGCAAAATTAAGTTTAGCACAAAATAGTTTTTATCAATAAAATTATACATTGTGTCCAGAGTAATATTTTAGTTACGCACGGTATTTAAATAGTCGACAAAAATTCTTAGTTTATAAAAGATATCATTTAGAGCCTACATAGCTATACTTTTTCTAGGAGTCTTGGTTTATCTGACATCCTGAAGAAATATCGAAAATAATAAGGAGAAGGAATTGAAAAAATGTAACAGATTTTATTATATTAGTAAAATGTGGTAAATTTACAGCACAAACGACTTTCTTAATAAGAGATAGCAAAAACAATTATGAACCTATAAGAGAAATTCTTGAATGGGGATGATATAGATTTAGAAAAAAACAATGCAGGGGTGTAGAGTCGTTAAAATATCAAAATATCCAGATGGTATGGTGTAAAAACAATATAAAAAAAGTGTTTGAAATACAAAAAAAAAAACGAGAAAGGAAAGGATTGGAGTTTGGTCAACAAAACAAAAAGTAAAATCACTAAATTTAATATCTTTCAAATTATGAATCAAGAGAATATAAGGAATTTGGACAAAAGTGTTTCTAGTGTGGAGTATTTAAGCAGTTTGCGAAAGATCTTTTAAAGAAAACAATCAAGAAATATACCATAGAAGTGTGAAAAGAAGAAGAAACTTTACGGGAACGGAGGACAGGACATTGTAATTAATAACAGGTATCACAAAACTTCATAGCTTAAGAGTCACACTTTTTGCTAAACTATTATAACAGTCAGATCACAAGATGATACAGGAACATCACACATGACAACATAACAGAAACAAGGAGAGGCTTAAACGTAGTGTTAGAAATCCTGTTGTTGTTGTTGTAGAAATTGATTAATGTTGGCAACAATGTAATGTTGCTAATACAGAGACAGGCATATTTTTTAAGCTATAAAATGTATCCAATAATTTTTCAAAAATTATTGGATACTCAGAAAAAACATAACTCAGAAAAAATATTTCTTCTGTGAAGACCCATTAGTATCTGGTCATCAACGGGATCTATTATCAAAAAGATTTACTACTAAACACCAAATAATGTTAGCATCATCAAGAGATGATTCAATTTAATTTAAAAACTAAATTATGTTCTATTTATATGACAACCGCACCTAATGAAAGATGTAAAATCCTTTATCCTTTGTAAGTTATAACTTACAAAGGATAAAGTAGACAAACTTGAAAATTGGGCGATTTATGGAACAAGTCAAGATTTTGATCGAAGGTATGCTAGCTAAACTAAAAAAATCTATTCTGATTTAATATAAAACACATATTGCCCACATTAAATATGGATCATATGAGAAATATTGTGTTGCCTAACACGGACTCGAACATAACCATAATATAAATAAAAAGATTGTAATAAGAGCATCAGTATTTTGACGTGTAATAGTGACAACACTGTTTGAAATGTAAATATCACTCATAGACTGTTGTGTTTAATAAATTACATTGTGTCAATTCACCTCCCCAACTGCCTGCCTCAACTGACGCTATTTGTGTTGTTTAGTGACTTTAAAATTGCATCTCAGTCAAAAAAATAGACTTAATTCGTGAAAATTTTCATCTCAGTAACAGTGCATCGATAAACTCACTTCGACTTTTGGCGATAAAGTACCATCTAATAAGGCTTGGTTAACTTCACGAATGATAATTTTTACATGAATGTTTGTCATATAAATAAAACATAGTTTAATCATATCCTGATGAAGCTAACATGGTTAGAGAAACGCTAACCAAAAGGTGATTTGGTGTTTAGTGGCAAACCTTTTTGAGTTTAGTGTTTCATACTAAAGGTTCCAATAGAAGAATTGAGAAATTTGAACATCTCTCTAAAATGTTTTAAATTAAACACATTAAAATAACTTCGTAAACTCTAAAATGATATCTTCCATCACTTTTTAAAATCTTTACAGCCTCATTCCAAACATTTTCTATTACGAAATTTTCCTTAATAAATTATTCTCTTTCTTGTGAATGCCTGCCAATGGAGACTTCGCTATGTTAACCTCATAATAACTATATCATGGCAAATATATAAATTATACTTCTATCATATCTATAGATACCTACCTTAAGCTCTCAGTTCTCGATCGTGGCGACCAGTCTTTGCTGCGGCTACTAGATCTCAGACGGTTTTGCCTCAACGATTTTTTAGTTTTCCAGTTTTGGAAATGATGCCTGAGGGTATTTTTAACCTCGGCGTTCATGAAACAATAGAACAAGGTCACCATACAACCCTGAAACAAAATATAACTATTTCGAAACTGAGTGATATATAATTAGTATCTTTGAATATGAAACTTACAGGAACGAGTCTTTTGCTTTAGGACAAGTTCTACAATGCAAGAATATACCAGGTAATAAGCAATACTTGGAATAGGCCCGTAGACGTCGGACTGGCGTTTACGGGCGTTTCAAATGTTATTCCAAGTATAGCGTATACCTGGTATATTTTAGCATTGTAGAACTGGTCCTTAAGCAATAATAAGTGCCGAATAAATGTACTAGAATACTCTTTTTGTATGTTCTAGTGTAAATACATATTCACACCTACTATATTGACAATAAAAACAATAATATCTGAAGTAACGCAAACACACAAATTATTGTTAATTGTGCGTTTTGTGGTTGTTCCCTAACACGAAAAAATAAAAATTCAAGAGTAACATAACATAGGTAGTGCTTTTAATACTAAATTTGTCAATTATTTAGAAATAAAAACGAATTTTGTTTGAATTATATTTTTAGGTTATAAAGCCAACAAATCGCCTGGTATGCATAGGCGTAGTCAAATTGATATTTGGTAAAATAATAGAATTATAATGTTATCAAAGTAGTGATTATCTTTTTTTAGGACTTAAATTTTTAAGGTGTGTTCTAAAATGCTTAGTTTTCTGAGATACTGACAAATATTTTGATACATACAAAACTTACAAAACTTGTTACTTTACTCATATAAAGAACCTATAAAATATAACTAATAATATAGTGTGAACTCTTTTACAAAAATTATTTGTTTCTATCTCTTTTTTTCAAGTTTTCCAAGTTCCAAATAGAACACAGTAGATTAAGGTATCTAAGGTAAAAGTGAAACTACTACCAAATGCTAATTCAACAATTGAAGTGGGTCTTTTAAAATATGTAATTTTTTATTTTATCATTTTGATAATCATCTTTCATAGCATATATTCTAGAAAGTTAGCTTTGTTTGGTTGTTGTGGAAAATGAGTTTATACTCGAATTTATATCTCCCACTTTAGTTTATTTATTGACTATTTATGCTACAAGAATTAATTATATTTGTAAAAACGCTGTAGTAGATGAAAAAATTCGTAGTATGCATACAAAGTTAATTTTGTTTAAGGGACAATAAACATGACCACATAAAAGACACTTTACTCTTTGAAAAATATATTTTTTTAATTAATTTATATTTTTACATTTTCGCAGGACAGAAGTCAACACCATTAACTAATTATATTACTCCTCTTCTAAAACCACTTTAATTTAAATTTAAAATTGAGAATTTAATAGTAGACATTTTCTGCCGTATATAGTATGTCTTCATTAATTTAATACAGTAACTATAATTATACAATACAATTTATTGTTTTAAAAACGCCACTGCCAAACCGGAAACAGTAGTCGGTCATATGCAGATACCATTCTGGTCCCAATTACAGAATCATATGTTTCTTCCTGTAGTTTTATATTCAAAGATTAATATAAAAAAAAGTGAAATTCATGGTGGTGCGAAAGTAGGTATCATATTTAAAATTTAAAAAAATATAAGAAAACTAACGAAAAATATTATTTTAGAAAAATACACAGTTTCCGATTTTATTTCATTCTTTCATTTCAAAAAATGATATCAGAAATGCTGACAGTGTTAGATACGACTGTTCTGTGTTGAAATTAACAAGACAGCTTTATATATTTAATTAGTTTTCAAACACACCCTGTATAAGACAAGATTACCGAAACGAGTCTATCAAAGCAACATCTGCTTTCGACACATTCGGTTTCCGTTCATTTCCCCAAGTTTAAACGTCAAATTGGCCTTGATACGGTTCAATTTATTTCGAGTTAGACCACCAGACATACATTAAGCTCGTTTTCCCTCTTGTTTTCCCATTTATATGCCGTTATCGGGGCGGCCTTGCTAGAAAATTCTCAATATGTTACATCGCTTTATCGTTGGCGGATTAAAGGAGGAAAAGGCAAGGCCTATAAAGTCTTCGTTAGATGTCCTTTTTGGTGTTAAAGGTTTTCTCATTTTCTTTACGAAATATATATATATATATATATATATATATATATATATATATATATATATATATATATATATATATATATATATATATATATTTATACCTTAGGCCCCAAATAAATAAATAGTACAACATACCGATATGAGAAAAAGAAGGCTCAAGTTTTATAGACAAATAAAACGGATGAATCCGAGTAGGTTAACTAGGCAAATAGTCGAATTTTATGAAAATAGTAGTAGAGCTAAAGTAGAAATAATTAAATGAATTGCTGCAATTAAAGAGGACCTAAGATCAGTAAATATTACACAAAGGGAAATTCATGATAGAGAAAAATGTAGGAAGACTGGAACAACTTGGTCTGACGAAAGGAAAAAAGCTCATAGCGAAAGAATGAAATCAGTATGGGCGCAAAGGAAGGCTAACAAAAACAAACGCCTCTAACTGTACTTCGCGTGGTCCAGCAGGACCCAAGCGTGAACCCAATATGTAAATATACATATATATACACATATATATATATATATATATATATATATATATATATATATATATATATATATATATATATATATATATATATATATATATATATATATAAATTACTAGTTTCTCGGGTAAAACCGCGTTTAAAATTTGTAAAATCTCGACGTTTCGGCTTCTACTTTGAAGCAATTATCAAGAGAATCTAGTTGCTTTACTTCGGGGTCTCACTGTGTCTACTTCACAGGGCCTCTAAAAAGAACTAACAAGAAAAGTTTTCTTTTTGTGTTCCTTTTCTAGTTGTGAGCTCTGTGGAGTAGATTGAGACTAGATTCTTTTGATAATTTTTTCAAAGCAGAAGCCGAAATGTCGAGTTTTTACAAATCTTAAATGCGGCTCTACCCGATAATCTAGTAATTCTAACATTACCCCGATTGGGAAACCTTAGGAAGACTAAACCTAAACAACGTATACCATCAAATTTACACTAGAAATTGAACAAAATAGGAAGCTACCATTTTTGGTCCTCCTAATCAAAAGAAGACCGGGTGAAAAAGTACAACGCACTATATACAGGACTATAACCTACAAAAACATATATTTAAATGCTGAATCACCTTAAAACCCGGCTCAGAGACCCTTTAGTAACAAACAAACTAATTTCAGGTTCTAGCGCCTAAGAAAGCTGGGAACAAAAACACTTAACAACAGCTCTTTAACAAAATAAATGTGAAATATGCGAGGAGGCATAGCAAAAGCTAGAGCAGAAAAGCTTTCTTTCATACATTAAAGGATTTACAGACAAAGTAGCAATTCTCATAAAACACGACAAACACTTTTTAAAATAAAAAAAAACGATATCTAATTTCCTGAGGAACCCTAAAGACAGTAAGTATAACAACATTAGAAACATTAATAACATTGAAAAAACCATCGCCTCTACAGCATATAATGCGCCGATTGTAAACAACTATATATAACAAACAAATAGATGAACTTCAGTTCATAAGAACATCAAAATAGCCTAAAAAACAATCAACTTTGTGTTATCACAAAATATAACTAGTCCCTATAGTTTTTAACTTGAATGAAACCACTAAAGTTAAAGGAATAAATAAATATTTTTTAAAGGTACAATGACCATATAACTTTATATTTAAACGTATATTATTCAAAATTAACGTGAAGAAAATTACCAGTTGTTTATCTGAGTCATTATTATTTTCATTATACAAACACGCTGTACTGTAAATTACCATAAACATAACAATTGTTTATCCTTGCAAAAAAACCCATTGGTATTTCATTATAAAAGGACAACAGTTCTGTTTTTGTACAGTAATAGAAGATATTTTGTACCACCAAGATGAGAACTTTTGTCGCAGCTGCGGTATTGTTGTTGGTTTGTCATGTCACTACTGTAATGTCAGTATGTGAAGACTGGACGTTATGTCAAAGAGTGAGATGTATACCAGCACCTGAAAAATGCCCTGATGGAGAATACTTGGTGTGGGATGACTGTGGATGTTGTCAAAGATGCAGGTAATCGCAAGTTTTAATGTACTATACATTTTACAAATAATTGGGAAATTTTGAAAACATACCGACAATAATTTTACTTCACATAATATAACCTATATGCTAGTTAAATAAATTGATATTTAGTGTACATATTGTTTAATTTTGAAAAAAAATAGATGACCTTATAAGAATAAAGGAGCAAAATGTGTGAAACTTTATTAGTTTTGAAAGGATAACAATACCACTAATGCTATCAATGCTCTTTACCGAGTGCCTTGAATAGGAAGTTCCTAGTGCCTAGGAAGATGTCAGTGTTGATTTAAAAATTAAGAACGGTGATTTCAATCTTTTCGACGGTATACAATCTGGAATACCTCTTAATTTTGATAAGGATCTGTTGTTGACTGATACTGATGCTGATCCTAAACAAACCATCCAGAAATTAATTATTAATCTAGTGGTACTTCATGGTACTCAATACAACGGTGTTTAAAATAACCGATCAAACCTCAAAGAGAAGCAATGCCGGAGCAATATCAACTTTCAGTTGAAAACAAAAGAACGTGTGACCATCTGCAGTTCACTGTTTTCCAGGTTAGGCAGAGATCCTCATCATTAACCAATTTTTACTGAAGAAAAACAAATTCTATACAGCAATGTCTATTATTACAAATATCGATTATTGATAAGCCTTTAAACAGTACTTAGTAGTAGCACGAATCTCAACAATATCTTCTGCGAAATAATAGAATTAACATTAACAGGTTCTTGTTCAGGTTAGATAACCAAACATACACTAATATCTTTTTCATTTTATTTTCCAATTCCGTTATTCAAGCGGATCTGTCGAAAAACTCAATATATTACATCTCCTCTTTTACTTTCTTAGCGACAGCACGACAAAAAGAACGACGGTATACATATATGGGTAATTTGGATTTGACGCTACGAAAAATATATGCTCTGTTGATAACATCCTTATATCGAATATTATAATATAATATGTAATTTCGTTTTTTATTATTGAAATACGTTTTTCTATATATATTTTCATGTGGTTATAGGGCTTTTCAAAAAGATTTAATTCGAAAATTCAATAGTTAAAGTAATTTATGTTTTGAAAATACTATCATTTAAATGTCATGTTATTGTTTATCATCTCAATAATAATTGTGGTAGCACAAATGCTAGAACCGTCTCGATGGGATCAAAAATGTGATACAAAATGATTGAATGTGGACTGTATTTAAATTGAAAAACGATGCCTGTTTTGAATTGATTTATTTTAACTCTGGTTTGGTTGCCAATTAACAGGTCCGTTTCTGGAAATAATTTTCTCACCGAATTGTTCCCTCAATAAATCGATTGATGCATTGGCTGTATGACAAGTGAAGTCGTCCTGTTGGAACCATATCTACTCCAGATCAAATCCTATAAGTTTGGCGCACAGAACACAGATTTTGATCATAATTTGGACAATTTGCAAGCGTTGCTCTGATTTTAAACATTCCATGATGATTTGCCAGATTATACTGAATAATTTTGACATTAGAGGCGCGCAAACTTATAGTTCGTTTGACAGCGACCCCTATTGGAAGTTCGAACACACTAAAAAATCACCATTTACATATCCAAACACCGCTATGAATGGTTCATTGATTCCATTTTTGGTCCGCAGTGAGCAAACGTGGCTTTCATCGCTCTGATAGGTTTCTTATGCCTAAATGTTTGTGACATAGAGAGGTTTTGATGACATAGAGACAGGCTAAAGGATATTCTATTAAATGCCGGGACCAGATAGATCCTTGGGATCGGATTCAACATCAATAGAAAAAATATAAATCTATTAAATCCATAAAATCCTCGAGCGATTCAAGATTTTGGAAGTCGTGTTACTGTTAATAGTGAGCACTGAGGCACTGAGTACTTTTGGCTGGAACGGATAAATGTCTATGTAAATAATGTTTTATACGGTTTTAAGATGGTGCTACTTGTCATACGTCTCGCCAGACAATCGATTTAATACAAAAAATGTTTCCTGGACATGTATTTCGCGAAATGACCACCAAGATCATACGATCTCACCTTCTTGGATTATTTTTGTGGAGTTATGTTAGATCTCTGGTTTATAGAAATAAATTTCGAACAATTATTGACCTTAAGGGCCGGTTCTACAATGCAAGTATATACCAGGTATAAGCTATACTTGGAATAAATATTCTGATAGAACGGGCGCAAGAACTTGGAATAAATCCAAGTTCTTGCATTGTAGAACCGGCCCTAAATGAAGCATTGAGGTCTCCATTAAAAATATACCACGCATTATGAGTGGAAGAGTAATCGAAAATTGTGTCTCCACTATGCCGACAGGACATTTGAACGGCATACAAATGGCAAGGACATTCAACTGCACTGATTTTACTGTCGAATTGTGCGTCTTTGTTCTAGTGGATATATTTACAGTTTTTGAAGGTCAAATTTGTCTCATACCAGCAAATATTTTTCTTGTCTTATCTATTATTTGTTTGATGTCTGTTATTGTTCCTTTGTTGTTTGATATATGGTGAAACCAAGGTAAATGAGCTCTTCTACAGTTTCTACTGGTGTTTAAAATTGTTGGCTTTATGGTATTAATTGTTAAAAGGGTGTTTTTGTTAAAAGTTTGTTTTTTTTGATCACATATATAACGGGTAGTCCAAAGAGTTGTTAACTTTTTGAAATGTTGAGAAAAATAGGTTGATGATTTTTAATAAATTTATTTATTCTTAAAATTTACAAACATTCTTGGATCTTTGGATCTGCAGTTATGGCTTTGATTTCTTGCCGAATATTCTGCTTTAGATCTTCCCTAGTGGCGGTGCGGTTGCGGTACATTTGACTTTTAAGACACATAAAAAATCACAATGAGTCAGGTCCAAGTTTCGGGGGAAGCCACTGAATGTCGTCTCTTCGAGAAAATAAATTTTCTCAAAAAAAGCACCTGAACGATGGGCAAAGAGAGATTGGCAGGTGCGGCAGGTGACCACGTCCTGTTGAAACCAAATCTCCTGAATGTATCCTTCAAATTCTTGAAGAGCAGGAATGAAAAAAAAGTTTGAAGCATGCCTTGGTGTCCTTCGAAAAAAAGACGGGTCGATTATTCCGGATGCCAACATTGCAGCCTAAACTGTGGCCTTCAGGCTATGCAGAGGCCTTTCGTGTTTCTTTTTAAGGTTTTCTAAAGGTGATTAAATTTCCTCGAATAGAACTATTGCTTAAGACCGACCCCACCTTTTTAACCTTCTTACCAAATTTTCTGTAGTGCAACGAAACATTAACAACTCTTTGGACCACCTTGTATCACAAAATATAACAAATCCCGATACTTTTTAACTTGAGTGGTGCATGTTTAAGGATAAAGGAATAAATACATATTTTTTTCAAGTACAATGACCATAAAACATTATATTTCAACGTAGATTATTCTAAATTAGCGTGAAGAAAATTACCCGTTGTTTATCTGAATTAATATTTTTATTATACAAACACGCTGTACTGTAAATTATCCTAAACATATCAACTCTTTATGACTGTAAAATACCTATCGGTTTTTCGTTATAAAAGGAAAACCATTTTGTTTTTGAACAGTACTTTGAAATATTTTGTACTAGCAAGATGAAAGCTATTGTCGCAGCAGTAGCGCTATTGTTGTTGATTTGTCATGTCACCACCGTGATGTCAGTATGTGAAGACTGGACATTGTGTCAAAGAGTGAGATGTATAGCACCACCTGAAAAATGTCCTGACGGAGAATACTTGGTGTGGGATGACTGTGGATGTTGTCAAAGTTGCAGGTATAGTCCGTTTTAAGATATTTCCTTGCCTTTAGGCAAAATGTCAATTGTCCAATAATTCTCAATAAAAATATTCCTAGTTTCTTAAAAGGCTCCAGAGCCGAAGTGGTATGACTTCTGAATAAGTTTGGGAAAAATAAAATATTGTTAAATTATGATTAAATTATTATTGTGTATGATTCAAACATTGTTTATTGGTTTGGGTATTTTGAAATTATTAGTACAATGAAAATAAATAAATAAATAAATGTATCTATTAGTGCAATAAAAACTATAACTTAAATTTAATTCGATTTCCCGGTCACTGTCACTTTGATCTACATTAATAATAAGTGGTTCTATATTATTAGTAAATGATACTATTTTAATAACATGGTTAATCGAATTTATCCAACTTTCTTTGGGAATACTATCTACAACCTTCCTAATTAATGTTGCAGCACTTGCACTTAGAGTCGGAGAAATATTTTTGCTCTAACATTGGATTTTACTTGATGTCACATATGTTCAATTTGATTAAAAATACAGTAATACGGGGCGAGGCGTAAAACCGTATGTCCCATATAGGCAGCAATGGTGTCACATACATATTCCTTTTTAATATGTCTCTAATATTTCTAGATTACTTTTTTTTCGAAGTACATATCGTTTTTTAACATATAGTATTGAATTTCCAATTTAGTGTTATTTGCAGTAGTAACTTAACTTTTTTGCGGTTATGATAACTAGGTACATTGCTATTTATAAAAAAAAAGTGTTAGGGTGAGAGGCGCATCAGCAACTAGGCTATTTAGCGACTGGATCTACAGCTTAACGTGAGTTCCGAACCACGGTTATCAGCTTCCGACAAACCCAGGCCAGCACCCCCCCTCAGGCTATAAACCCTTGGTTATGTGCCTACCCATAAGTCTATCAGGAAACCTACCGACTGGTGAGTGACCAACGTAGAACACTTCTCAGAAGGCATCCGGCCTTACCCAGCCTTTAACTGGCGTGACTGAGAGGTAATTCGTAGTCGGATTTTACACTCTTGCCTAGAAACAATCACAGACATTTAGGAAGTAAACCGTTCCACCAACTCCAGCGCCAAACCAACTACCGCTCCAATGCGGTTTCGGTACAGCAGTGGACTGTATTTAAAGCAGAGCGCTGTTCTTAACGTCCGCACCAAATCGACCGGCGCTATTTATAAACCAATCTTCAAAAAGTTTTACTATGGTGTCGTCATGGTAGTCCAAAGATGAATGTTTAATATTTTTGGAGGACAACCGTAAACAATTTGGAATGCATCCATCTTCGGAACTAGCAAGTAAAATTGTAATTATCTTTCACTTGTTCGCTGGGGCTTTGGTTTGGCATTTTCTTGAGGTATCTACCCATCTTTTTGCTGGCGTCTTATGTTTATTGAACCATGTTTCATCAAAGTAGATAATGGAACGATTTTCTAATCCGTATTTTTTTATAGTTTAAGTAGTCAAACCACCGCAATCGTTGTAGTTTCATTAATATTTGTCTTTTTTTATTGATCCGATATGCAAAACCCATTTGAGGTAATATTCTCCAGAGGCTAGTTCTGCTGCAAAAAATGTTGGTTTCATCTTTCCTTAGTCCCTGATGCAATGAATGGAATGTAGGCACAGTTTGCTCTTCATATATAGCATTCATTTTGCTTCGAATTAAGGCTTAATATCTTTAACTATAGACAACGAAGTTTTCGTTAAAGAAGACGTTTTTTTGCTGTGGCTGCATTTACATTAAGACCTCTATTCAATAAAGAAATATATACATTTTTAACAATTTGCTTAGCATCCATCGGACGATAAATGTTTTCTTTTAAAATTAGCACTACCGGAGGCACAATGATCATTATGTTGCCAAGAACGCCATATTTTTACCACTTTTGAAATAAGAAAAAATGCGACCGAAATTATAGAACTGTACTGTTTAAGAAAATAATGCGAACTAAAAATATTAAGACTTTGTTGCAGCCAATCGGTCAACGATATATCTTGAAACGCACTATAAAGTCGTTTTGTTCTAACCATCATTGGTACATTTCTGAATATAGGCCTTTTTCATAAGCTTCCAATTGAGCCTGTTTTGTGCTTGCCTGAACCATACTAATCCGGCTGTTTTCTTGGTGTCCTCGGTTAAGCGCATGAGGGGACGCTCTCATGCCCTTTGACCGATATATAGTCTCCATTTTCGAATATTATGGAACCACCTTTCATCCGGATATCTGCCAACGTGTCCAGCATAATTCCATTTTTGCTCTGCGATTGCTTCTGCTAGACTCGTAACTTTTGTAATTGCTCTTAGATGTTCATTTCGCTTTAGATCTCTTAATGAAATTTCAAGCATCTGACGCTCCATGGCATGTTGTCTAATCATTAATTCTTCCATTGATTTTTTGGTGACGGTCCAGGTTTGAGCTTCATATCCTTTACCAACTTACCTTTTTAGCAGGTCCTTGTTTCAGTTAGACAACTAAACATACATTACCCTCTTTTCCATTTTATTTTCCAATTTGTGTGCTGTTAATCAAGCGGATGTGAAAAACTCGCAATATATTACATCTCTAGCTTTACTTTTCTAACGACAGTACGAGAAAGCAAATGACAGTATACATACGTATATCAGAAATTTGGATTTGACGATACGAAAAATATGTCTATTATATTGAATGTATCTATTATATTATATCTATTATATCGAATAATATAATATAATATAATATATGTTATTACTGAAAGACGAATTTTATATGATATTTTCATATAAAATTAGTTACAGAGCCAAAAAGATTTAATTCGAAAATTCATTAGTTACCAGTTTGTTTTGAAAATATTTTCATTCAAATGACAACTTCTTGTTTTTCATATCACTAATATGCAAGAGTATTATGTCTAAGAGCACGCGATAAATGTCCTGAAGGGGAATACAAGGTGTGGGATGATTGTGGATGTTGTCAACACTGCAGGTAATCTCAAAATGTCTATTTTGTCCCCTATTCTATATTGTCTTCCAGAATGTAATTTTCATAGATAGAAGCTATGCTGCTATTGACATCTCAAATTCTTTTCTACTCACCCGTTGTGAGATCAGGCGAGTATGATGGATTTTAGATAACTCTAGATATAATTTCCTCTGATGTTATTGTCCATTTTTGATATTACTTTAGTATTATGGGAAGGGAATTTAACGAGATGGAAATCATGATAGTTTTTTATGTTTTTAACTTGACAATTTTCATAAATTCGATGTCCTGAAAGACAACAGTATATGTTAAGATCTGTTATTTATTTTATCACTAGATCGGGATCTATTCCTTTAAGATGTCGATTACCAGCTTTTCTTCTTGTTTCAGTGTTCTTCTATACTTTTTTTCTCTATCTCTGAGTATAATCCTTTGATCGATCTTAATATTTTCATTTCTACGTTGTTAATTTTAAAAGGATACACCGTTTTCCAGAAAACTGACTTTTTCCAAATCGAGGCACGATTACATGGATATTGAAATGAATCTTCATAATTAAGTAGGCGGCTGTCATTGTTAATCTTTGTCTTTGACGTTTCGTAAAACGGGACCATTTACGCAATAAAGCCTAGATTTTTAATTTTACATTAAAAAATGACATGAAATTATTAAACACATACAGATAATTTTAAATATCCCATGATATAAAGGAGACCCACGTACATGAAAATGGGACGTGCTAGGCCATTTCTGTGAAAAAGAACTACCTAAATGAAACGCAATAAGAGGATTCTCATCAATGTTACAAAAATCATGTCGGCCTATGTTATCTATATTATTCAAAACTAGTGTTAAAAATCAACCTATTGTTTATATTAATCATTATTTTTATTATATGTAGATAGGAACTGTATGGTAAATTACCAGTCCTTTTAATATTCGTGCGAAATCACAAACATAACAGCGCTTTATCATCGAGAAAAAAACCCATTGGCATGCTATTATAAATAGAAATCAGATTTGTTTTTGTTCAGTAATTGAAGATATTTTGCACTAATAAGATGAGAGCTGTTATTGTAGGCGCGTTACTGGCACTGGTTTTCGTTTATCATGTCGCTATCGTGACAGGAGTATGTGAAGATTGGACATTATGTGCAAGAGTATTATGTCTAAGAGCACCCGATAAATGTCCTGAAGGGGAGTACTTGGTGTCGGATGACTGTGGATGTTGTGAAGGCTGCAGGTAATCTAAAAATGTCCAATTAGTCCCCTTTCCTATGTTGCCTTCTAACATCTAATTTTCATAAATAGAGGACATGATGGCTTTGACAATATTATCTTGTCTATAAAAAAAAAAACAATCAAGCACATTCTTTTCTAAAGTCACATGTGGTGAGATCAGGCCAGTATGGTGAATTTTCGATAATTCATGTAATTTCCTTTACAATTTTAGATACTACTGTGGTATTATGGAAAGAAAATTTTTGGTGAAGGATATCATGATTATTTATGTTCCAAAAAAACAGTTATAAAAATTAATAAGTTGAAATAAGAAATGTGGAGAGAACAAACGGGTTTTAATCCATAACATTATTTTTCTTTGCAGCAAGGAACCCAAAACCGGCCCGTGTGGTACTTGTGGAAAGGATGTAATATGCAAAGAAAGCCAACCTATATGCAAAGATAATCAAATAACCACCATAGACTATTGTGGTTGCTGTAGAGTATGCAAGGATCTTTTAGGTAAGCTCTTGAATTTTGAAATGTTTATGAAAGTAAAATATTCTACTATGATCAAAAACTAAGGTGACTTTTGTTTTACAAAATACAACTATTTGTTTTTTAAATTGTTGTGACGTCCTTGACATCTAACCGAAGTTTCATATAATTTCGCTTGTAAAGTTAAAAATTATAGCGTCTTTCGTTATTTTTTAACATTTTTGTCGGCGATTTATAAAATCAATAAATTTATCCAGCAAAAAATTTACATTGAATTTTATTTAAAAAAAATAAACCTCTGGGGCTGTTGCATAAAAATATTTATAAAATATTATGGCGATGAAGCAACGTTAAATCAGTTGTATATGCACTTCAGAAGCAGTTGAAGATGAACCTCTGCCAGGAAGACCTTCCTCGAGAACCAAAGAAGAAAACATTACCAAAATCAATGACCTTGTACTAGATAATCGCAATTAAGAATTAGAGTTTATGTAATGTCTGAATGATTGTGGCGTGTTCATATATTTTTTTCTGTATTTGGGGTTTTCGCCACGATGTAAAAAAATATCAATAATAATTTATAAGATTTATAATATAAATAATATAATAATTGTCAATGTAAGTATCATTGACATACACAAAAAATATATTTACTTTCTATCTTTTCATAATTTATAGAAATTAATATACTTTATATTTAGATTCGTTTTGAAAACGGGAGGAGAATACTTCCCGAAACGTTAAAAGTTTGTATATTTTTAAAATTTTGTTCGTTAGGCAAATATATTACAAAGAATCACAGAGAAATTTGTCTCCGTTTGGTTTTTTGTTTTTACCCAGTGATTCTTTATTTATATAAGAACAGATATTTTTGATATTTTTTGAGTTTTAGATCGTGGCGAAAAACCCAAATAAAGAAAAAAATAAATTAAAGTTTATATTGGAGTGTAATAATCGCTTTTAAAAAGTTCTTTAGTAGATTTTAGTAGAGTGATAATAATCTTTTGAATCTATGTGTTTTTCAAGGACGATTCGTTCATTTTATAAGACTTCATCACTATTGCTGATAAATATTTTTATTAATTGTAGATAAAGGACAGAAGTGTACTGTAAAGGGACCTAGTTTTGGCGTTTGCAAAGCTGGATTGCGGTGTATTAATGGAAGATGTCGATGTGATCCAGAACTGACATCTTGAAAATAATAACCATACCCTTTTATATTATATAAAATATATGTTTGTTATAATAAAGAGTTTTTTCATCTTTACATGGAGCGGTAGATGGTTTGATTTTTCTTTAAATGAGGTGATTATTATAGGTTATTGTAAATTCACTAATGCTACAGCAATGATAACAATATAATCTGTATAAGGAAACATATTATGATTAATAACTGCTTGAGGTTTGAGAAAATCAAACTCTCGTATTCTTCCAATGACGCGTTCTGTATGAATACGTTGAGCAACATTTCGTTTGCCTTCCAAAACCTTAGATTGTGATAACTTTATGCCAGAGCTAGTTTTAGGCGAGGGAGCTATATTAAGGCGGTTTAATCAAGTCTATATTTTTATCCTCAAGAAGCGAAACAATGTTTTTGAACACTCTGTTAAATATACATAATAAAACTTTCCCCAACTAGGATAATATGGATAATATATTACAGTAGATTATAATATTTATACTACATATACTACATGATGATGATCATCATCATCATCATTCAGCCATTGTCGATCCACTGCAGGATGAAGGCCTCCCCAGCATGCTTCCAATTCGCCAATTCGGTCCTGAGCTTTCCTCTGCCATTCGGGTCCAATATTCTTGATGATGTCATCCGCCCATCGTGTTTTCCGTCGTCTTCGCGGGCGTTTATGATCAAGGGGTATCCATTCCAGAATTGCTTTGGCCCATCTGCCGTTGCATCGTCTCGCTATACGACCTGCCCACTTCCATTTCAATGCTTTCGCCCTTCCAATGATATCACATACCTTCCTTTGTTCTCTGATCCATATGCAGGTCTTTCT
Source organism: Cosmopolites sordidus (assembly GCA_031761425.1). Classification (NCBI taxonomy): domain Eukaryota; kingdom Metazoa; phylum Arthropoda; class Insecta; order Coleoptera; family Curculionidae; genus Cosmopolites; species Cosmopolites sordidus. Next base: position 678,605 of record JARFXV010000478.1, on the reverse strand, counting down.
GTCCCGCTTTGTAATGCCAAGCATACGCCTTTCCATTCCCCTCTGTGCAACCCGAAGCTTTTGAACTGATTGTGATGTGAGTGTCCATGTTTCACTTCCATATGTCAAAACAGGCAGCACGTACTGATTAAAAACCTTTCTCTTCAGACAAAGTGGGAGTTTGCTCTTAAATGCTATATTGACCCGGCCAAATGCCTGTCAACCACACTTAACCCGCCGTTCTACCTCCCGGGCGGTATTACCCTCCATTGAAATCCTTTGCCCAAGATATATGTAGTGGTCCACAGCCTCGAAATTACTTCCTAAAATAGAAATTCTTCTGTTGACAGCAAATTTGTTAAACATAACCTGACTTTTTTTTAGGTGTACTTTCAAACCAAATGGTTCTCCAGCCTTTTCCAGCTCTCGTAGCTTCTCCAGCTCTCGTGTTCTTGTAGCTCATCTGGGTTTTGTGAAAGGAGAACGATATCATCCGCAAATCTAAGATGGTTTGGTCCATTGATTTTGTATGGAGTTTTTTGATTTCTTTGGATTGCATCCTATGAGACAACAGTAGTCAGGAGTTATACACCCCCGACCGTTGGGTTCCACAATCTCATGTGGAACGTTCAACAACCTGCGTCTCCGCTAATGAACATTCGTTAGTTGCTTGACTGGGGGGAAGGACACATGGAGAACATTGGAGGACACATGTTTCGTCTGTTGGTGGTTAGACTCATCAGGGTACTGCTCTCTCTATATACTCTCTCTATTGCTCTCTCTATATGCTCTCTCGTCAAGAATAGGGTGTCCCACCCCACAAACCTGATGAGTCTAAACACTCTGACGAGTCTAACCACCAACAGACGAAACATGTGTCCTTTAATGTGAGGGATGGGTGGGGCTTCCTCCCAGTCAAGCAACTAACGAATATTCATTTTAGCGGAGACGCAGGTTGTTGAGCATTCCACATGAGATTGTCGAACCCAAAGGTAGGGGGTGTATAACTCCTGACTACTGTTGTCTCATTGGACGCAATTCAAAGAAATCAAAAAACTGCAGTTAAAAGCCATCCAACGAGAAGTCGGTGAAAGTGTGGGTTATTTGATTATCGAGAGGGACTCCCTATTCTTGACGAGAGAGCATATGTCGGTACCCTGATGAATCTAACCACCAACTGACGAAACATGTGTCCTCCAATATGAGGGATGGGTGGGGCTTCCTTCCAGTGAAGAAACTAACTAATATTCATATATATATATATATATATATATATATATATATATATATATATATATATATATATATATATATAGATATATATATATATATATATATATATATATATATATATATATATATATATATATATATATATATATATATATATATATATATATATATATATATATATATATATATATATATATATATATATATATATATATATATATATATATATATATATATATATATATATATATATATATATATATATATATATATATATATATATATATATATATATATATATATATATATATATATATATATATATATATATATATATATATAAATTATATACACATATATTTTTGTATATATATATATATATATATATATATATATATATATATATATATATATATATATATATATATATATATATATATATATATTATATACACACTAACAATATTTTCAGAAAAAATCCATTCATACTACATTATTGCTTTAATTGAAGTTTTCAGTATTTTTAAAAGGATGGCGATTTTTGGCCTTACATGTTTTATAAACCACCACATTAGATTTGAATAATATTTGCAAATATAAATAAATCCATCTTCTAACTATCTACAATGCATGATCAGCTAGAGATTTTCCTAATAAGAAGGCACCTAAACCATTTTTTTTCAGTGGAAAGCTTTTATAGTCACACAAATTTCGTTACCCTTCGACTATCTACAAATTAGATTATCCCGTAAAACTTTCATAAGTATAAGAGTTTTCATATTCGACTACCTTCCAAATTTGTTGTTGAATTTTGTTTTTTTCTGTTAGCGCTTTCTTGAATATCATTATAATTCGTATTCTACACAATAGATGATCCTGTAGGGCTTTCTCATTGTTACGACTCTCGGTTGTGTTGCTACATATATATATATACTTTGTGGACACTCACGAATACTCCTTCCTACAAATTTGGCACGTTAATTTGTTTTCCCTACATGCATTAAATAATAAAAATAAAAGTTATAAAAACGAGTACAAAAAACAAAAGAAACCTTAATCTAATTTCAATATTTCGTATAAAGGATTTACGGTTAGAAACGCATCAGCATCTAAGGCTATTTAGCGACTGGACCTACAACTTAACACCCATCCGAACGCTGGAATCGAACAAGCTACCTTTGGATTTTCAGGCTGGCGACTAATCCACCAGACCACCGCGGCCGGCATAACAATTAAAAGAAAGTATATTTTTAAATCGCTAGTAAACCATCAAATGTAGTCAAATATATAGGTTAAACCTATAGAACAATGACTCAGATGGATAAATTGTTTTACTTGCCCGGGACTGCGATTCTTTCCGAACGTCTTTTCGGAAAGGGGTCGAAACTAAATTTCGGTATAACTTCCGGATTGTTCCGAGTTGACCCGATATATGCGCTCGGTTTTTTTTTTCGGATACTGTCGGCGCGTCATCGGTACTAGGTTTAAAATTGTATTTTCAATTTGATATAGCTTTTTAATTATAAGGAAAAAAAATAGTTTTTTTTATAAAACTTATATACGAACTTCCATTTATGACAAAAAAATATTCAAAACCCCAATAGTCAACACGATTTTCATCATTCATTCAAAAAACAAGGTCCCATCACTCTGTAAGTCCGAAAACCTCACCAAACAGTGACTTTCTGTGGATGAAGAGGAAACTCCTGAATTACTTGAGGATTTTCATCGGTCCAAATTCTGTTATGTTTGTTCAAAACCCCATTAGTTGCAGAAGTGCGCTTCGTTAGAAAATATTATTTTTCCTCAAAAGTGGGAGTCGCATTTTGATGGTAAATACGAATAATTTCTACGTTCTGTTGAATCGTGTATCTTTTCACGGTGAATTGATACAATATACTGAATACAGCAGTCTATGAGTGACATTTGCGATACAGTGTTGCCGTTATTATGCTTCAAAGTTCTAACACTCTTATTGGAAAACTTTTTCTTAGATTTAAATTAATTTCTTTATTTGCATAAAGTATAGCAAGAAGCAATTAGAACGATGTTTTGCTTAGAAAATACTTTCCTGTTCCATGATAAAAAAAGTATTTTTATTTGTTTTATTTGCTCCACCAAATTTAACAGTAAATATACATAAAAGAACAATAATTTTATTTTCTCAAAAGCACAAAAGGTCAACATAAAGTGACAATATTTTCTACAATTTCTCCACAGTAATTAATTACATAAAAAGGCCTATTGTTTGAGAAGGAAAAATACAAAAGTCATAATTATTCCTTTTGGCTGGAATAATAAATGTCCAAAAATAAATCAAAGAGAGAGAAAGAGAGAATATTATTTTATAACAGAAAAGTTTAAAATAATATTTCTTAGATACTATTGTTAATAATTCTTTGTAAACATATTCATTTGGTTAACAAGAATACAAAATTATCGCTTGAAGAAAAAAATAAATAAGGAAGTTTTTGCAAAACATAATTTCAAACAACGTTAACGTTATTTTGGTTTTTTTATACCCAAGTTTCTGCACCGTTAGATATTATGGGCCAAATCGCTCTAAGGTTATTCAGGGTGTAAGGGAAAGAACATTTTCTTAAATTTATCCAACGATTCTTCACATTATTTTATAGGAAAAAGTTCTGTGCAACGAGCACGGTTTAGTTTTTTTTTTTTGGGGGGGGGGGGGGTTAGTTTGAAGTAAATAAAACAACAAAAATATACTTACATGAAATTTATTATCTATATATTCATCGGAAAAATTACGACATATTTATCAAGTTCTTAACTTTAAATGAAATGGTTAAATTAATTTCGTTCCTCTACGCTAAATCTAAAATCATTAAAGAAGAAATCTTCGGCTTTTTCTTTTAAATATATCCACTACTGGAAAGTATAAAATACGTAAATAATATATCCATCTGCATGACTTTCTGTTCCATAGTGAATGTTCATGAGAGACAAACCATTAAGTCTGTTTTCACTTGTAGTGTTTCGTGTTCCACTGCTACCCCAGAAAGACCTTTCTCAAGAAATGGAAAGAACAAATTAATTTTGTAATACGTGCATACATCCAATGCAGGAATGTTCGGTCTATTTAATTGTCTTCCGACGGCGCGTGGCATTCGCAGTATACCACCATTTTCTTCCAGTAAAACCTTTGCGTCTTCATAGAGATGAAGATATTCGACGTCAGTGTTGTTCCTCAGGAGTTGTAAGACATTAATAACATCATCTACATGTTTGAATGCCGTGATAAGATCGATGTCAATTGTCTGTAATTGTTTTGATAGCGACAATGTATAGCTCATAACTTTTTGAAGAATCACTAAACACATCACAAAATCCGAAGATCGAAACGTACTTAGCAATTGGGTGGCTTGTTGCGATGTTTCCTTATTGTGATTAAATTGGAGTTCTTCGAGAGCATTCACAATCGCTGAATAAATTTCCCTGAATCTTATAATAGCTTCATGTTTGTGGACCCACCGTACTTCACACATTGAGAGCAAGCGTTTTTGGTTACCGACGGGTAGTAGCTCTTGAATTTTTTCTTTCAACAAAGCAGTGCGTTGAGCAGAATGTCGAAAGTAGGAATCAACAGACTGCACAATCCCAATGCAATTTCGGACATTTGCTAATGAACATGAATCAGCAATAGCAAGGTTGAGAGAGTGTGCACTACAGTGTACATAAAAAGCAAGAGGACATTCTCGGCGAACATAAGCTTGGGCACCGTGCAAATACCCACTCATAGCTGCAGGCCCATCGTAACTTTGACCAACCACATGAGAACATTCAAGTCCATGCTTTTTCAGAGCTGTAATAATAAGATTTGCGAGACCGGATCCTGAAACATCGACCGTTGGAATGTACTCAAGGAACATCTCTTTAAGTATATGGTTTTTATTATCTGTAAAATCAACATATCGAAGACACAACGAGACTTGTTCTACACGTCCGATGTCGCTGGTTTCGTCAGCCAGAATCGCAAATAGTTTGGCTTTCTTTACTTCTTCAATTATTTTATGTTAAATTAATTCACCACAAATGTCAATTATTTCCTTTTGGATCTGAGGGCTTGTGTACAGGGCATACTTCTGTGAAGTATTCAAATGCTCAGCCAGATATTTATCTCCAGACTCAGCCGCAAACCGCAACAGGGCTCTAAATTTACCATCATTATGTAGTAGTTGTTCAGGTTCTGGTGATTCTGGTGTAATTTGTATGCGCCCCGAATCGATTTTACCTCTCAAGGAGATGCCTTGTTTGCCGCAAAAAATTATTGCTTTTACGATAGGGATTAGTTTCTTTCGATTCTCCTCTTGTTCTCTCTTTCTTTCAGAAGACAGCTGTTCAGTGACCGAAAAAGCCTGCGAAGACATTAATTTTAGAATGTTATCTGCCAGTTCTGAATTTCGCTTGTGGTATCCCGATTTCGCATGAGCTTCAAATATTTCTAGGGCATTTTTTCACTTACAAAAAGGTTTGGTTACCAACTGGTCGATCCTTTGATGACCGCCTTTACCTTCATCAAGCGAACGTCCCATTACCACGCAAACTCTGCAGTATGCTCCACTTTTATATTCCGAATATGACAACCAGGGGAATCTCTCCAACCATTTCAATTGAAAGCGCAAGTTTCGTTTTGTGGAAATAGGAAACTTATAATCTCTGGGTGGGTTCCATGGCGTTTTTAAAATTTGGACTTTAAAATATTCATCCAAGATTTTTTCTTGATTCGCGTAAAAACCAACATCCAACTTAGCTGCAGTTGTAAAAGATGAGGTAACAGGCAAGCTGGCCTGTTGCAGACTAGATGTAGATTCGGCAGTTGAAGGTATCGAACAGGGCACCAGCGACATGGTATCGATTTCGACATTCGGTATTGTGATTAAGGTTGAGGTCGAGGGCCCGGTTGTCATCACAGTCTTCTTATCAGCATGCAAGGTAGCTGAAGCTTTGATAGCTAAATCCAAATTTGTTTGAACTTTTTTGAACTCCCAAAACCCTCCCCTTGGCTACGCCCGTGGCAACGAGGATCGAAAACCTAAATGTTAAGAACTTTGAATACAAAACTAACAGCAACGAGCCTTGCGTAACTTTATTCACATAAATGGAGACGGAAACGACCATATTGAAGCACCAAAGATGACTCATTGCTTTGGCATTTTCTTTTGGTAGTTGGTGTCAACAACTTAAAAGTTTAATAGTAGATTTGAGCAGTTTTACTTTGCTTTAATCAATAATAAGTATACTGGAATACTCTTTTTGTGTGTTCTAGTCGAAATATATATTAATATTTACTATATTGACAGTAAAACCAATAGTATCGGAAGTAAGAGAAACACACAAAAATATAGTTAGTTGTGCGTCTTGTGATAAAAATTCATGAGTAACATTACATAAGTAACTGCTTTTAATATTAAATTTGTCAATTATTTGAAAATAAAAACGTATTTTGTTTGAATGAAATTTTAAGGTTATGAAGCCAACAAATCGCCTGTTATGCACAGGCGTAGCCAAATTGATATTAGGTAAAATAATATAATTATAATGTTATTCAAGGTAGTGATTATCTTTTTTTTAGAACTTAAGTTTATAACGTATATTTTAAAATATTTAGTTTTCTGAGATACAGAAAAATAGGCCTTAAATATTGAGATTATTTTTTAGTTTTCGTTTGATACATATAAAACATATTACTTTACTCATATAAACGACCTATTAAATGTAATTAATAATACAGAGTGTTAACTTTTTTTTACAATCCCTATTTTTTTTTTATTATTGTACTAATAAATGCACATGCTACCATTCCATTTTGATTTGGATTTCATGTTATTAAACTAGTTTATCTTTTTTCAAGGTTTCCCAAAGATCAAATAGAAGAACACAGTGAATTAATTTTAATAAAAAGGCAGAGGTTTTCCAAACAGTGGTTTTTTATATTCCCATCATTTTGCTGAGGATTGTTTTGATCTTTTTTTTTTGGAAATGATATGATTTTATGACGGAAGATTCCAATTTTTTAATAACTTTTTGTCGTATTATATAAAAGACATTTTAGTCTTTGAAATTTTTTTTTTTATTTTTACATTTTCACAGGACATAAATCAGCTGATTATATTACTCCTCTTCTAAAACTATTTTAATTTAAATTTAAAGTTTAGAATTAAATCGTAGTTGATATTCTCCGCCGTATCTAGCAAGTCTTCATTAATTTCATACAGTAACTATAATTATACAATAATTTATTGTTTTAAACAACTGTAAACTTTTATTAGTTTCTTGTTTTTATTCATACTGCCCTACACCAATGTCAAACCGGAAACAGTAGTCGGCCATAAGCAGTTACCATTCTAGCTCCACTTACAGAATCATATTCTTTCCTGTATCTAGGAAAATGAATCTACTTAGATCTACGGAGATGTATTTTTTGGCGTAGTTATATCAACTTTGTTCAGCATTGATCTTCGTACATCTCTGTCGATGAAATTATTTTTTTAAGATGTATAGTGATCTCCACATAATCGGAAACAAAGAAATTAATTTTACCGACGGAGAAAAAGTAAATGTACATACATCTAAGTAGATATTAAACCGCCAGCAACAACAATATGACTGTTTAGACTCTGGAGCTGTTGAAGTGATAATAGGTGATATAACAAATCCATAAATATTTATAAACTGTTTTGTCATATATGTCTGTCTTTTGTTTCTTAATAAAATTTGATGTTTACCTCGAGGTAAGGTTAGGTTAAGTTATGTATATATTAAGTTATGTATATATATATGTGTATATATATATATATATATATATATATATATATATATATATATATATATATATACATATATATATATATATATATATATATATATATATATATATATATATATATATATATATATATATATATATATATATATATATATATATATATATATATATATATATATATATATATATATATATATATATATATATATATATATATATATATATATATATATATATATATATATATATATATATATATACATATATATATATATATATATATATATATATATATATATATATATATATATATGCTTTGATTTTGCTTTTGGTCGCATGGAAAATCGGGCAGGACATTGAACGAAGAATAATTCCAAGGGAAAAATCAAGCAGATGTCCTTAACTTTAAGGTCTACCCAAAATACATAAACCAGAAATCCCATTAAGACCCATAGTAAGTACCTTCGGTTCTCCAACACAAAATTTGGAAAAATACCTAGCAAGTATCATGCAACCAAGCGTCAAACTTGCCGAAACCTATGTTAAAAACCCAGAACATTTGATATGGATGATTAAAGATTTCCAACTAGAGGATACAGACATACTGGCGAGTCTGGACATTATCTCACTATATCCAAATATCCCCATAGACGAAGCCCTGGACCTAATTTCGATGAACAAAGACTTTCCACCATATGTGGGGAAACTCTCCGAACACTGTTTGAAGAATACATATTTTTCCTTCAACCAGCAGATCTACAGACATACCGACGGTGCCCCAATGGGATCATCTTTATCATCCGTTATAGCCAATCTGTTCATGACCGACTTCGAAACAAAGGCATTGGCCAACGCTCCTTTAAAACCTTAATTTTGGTAACGTTACGTAGATGATATCTTTATAATATGGCCTCAAGGAAACGGACTTCTGAACAACTTCCTAACCCAGTTAAACGGAATCCACCCCAGAATACAGTTTACTCTGGAAGTCGAACAGGATAGAAAACTGCCGTTTTTGGATCTCCTTATCACAAGGAAACTTTCTGGAATCCTCGAATACACAGTGTATAGAAAACCAACTCACACCGATCGATACCTCACCGGTAAATCTCATCATCATCCTTCTCAAATCCAAGCAATAGCGAACACCTTGATTTCCAGATCCTTCCCACTGACACCACCAGATACACGAAGCGAAGAACTACCAAAAATTTCCACAGCCCTTAGACAAAGTGGATATTCAGAAAATTGTATCAGGAAGGCCATTCGCCGTCAAGAAACCCAAACACGAAGAACAATCGAGGATCATGAACCAAATAAACTAACGGTCCTGCTACCATACGTGAAAAGAATCACAGGTAGGATAGGTAGACTACTAAGGAAACATAAGATCAGAACAGCCTACAAGCCGCACAAAACTGTCGCAAACATCCTACACAACTCCAAGGACAAAGTTAGACTGGAAAATCATGGGGTGTATAATATATCTTGTGCCGACTGCAACAGAACTTTCATACAACAGACGACAGACGACTATCGGTCAGAATACAAGAACATAAAAACAACTTAAAAAAACAAACAAACTACTTCCGCTCTGTTCCAGTACCATCTACAAACAGGACATAAAATCAATTTTGAAGGAGCCAAAGAAATAGCGAATATTGAAAACTACAAGGTCCGAACAATCAGAGAAGCCCTTGAAATAGAAGAGAGGGGTTAGTTAAATACGCGAAACGACGCTCGTAACATTCCAAAAGTATGGAAAACCCTTCTGAAAAAAGAAGAAACGCGGCAACGTGGCGGCGAGATAGAAAAATCAATAAACGGACGCCCGACAGCGTTGTCGAGCGCCGCAAATAGTCCCAAACTACCCCGATATACTCTGCGCAGTCGCCGACCGGCTATAAAAGCGAGCACAATGACCCGTGGCCGTTAGTTGGACCCTTCAGTCGAAACAGACAACACTTGAAAATACCAAATGAGATTTTCGCGAAACGTGACTCTTCACAGAATCAACGGATCGACACCCGGAATGATTTAGAAACACACACACATATATATATATATATATATATATATATATATATATATATATATATATACTGGGCTAAAAAAACGACTATTTTATTAAATATTATTTGTGATGACAAAAAATATTGTGAAAGTTAAAGCCCTTAATACTTATATTAAAAAGTGTATCATCGCAACTTTCGGTTTTTTAATAGCAATCGCATATTTCGTCCAAAACTCCTAAACCACCATCAATTTGAAAAAAATGAGCAATACATATTCTTGAAGGGAATTGAATTCTCTACAAAAAAGATCTCATTATAAATTTACGTCAAACCAGCCGTTTTCATGTAATCGTGCCTTGAAAATTCTTCTGTTTTAACAAATTTCAAATTTGAACTTTTGTAACTAAAGAATGAATCAATATTTTTAAAGGAGATTGAATGCGCTACAAAAAAGGTATCTTAACATTTTTCGTTAAATTCACTCTTCCCAAAGTTATTCACTATTTTTTTATAAAATGAGCCTATAGTTAAGAAACAATTTTTTAAATAATGTTTGCAATTGTTTATATGTGGGTTTGAAACTTTCGTACATTTTTCTAGATACCATTGCGAATTCAATAAGCCCTCGCTCATGTTTTAAATCGTAGTAGCAAGAATTAACACGTTTTTAAACCTGTGAACTACACTGTCGAATCTCAGATTGAAAAAACTTAGTGGTTTTAATGTGATAAAGTTATTGACGCTTTGAGACTTCCTCAAGAAATGTGTCGATCAGGTTATGCTGCAGGGATCAAAAGAGATGAAAATGTGAGGGGGTCAAGTCTGGAGAATATGTCGGGTGCGATACAGTGTTTCAACCCAACTTAGTGGTCGTTTTCAGGCTACTTTATCCTATATGTTTATGTTATACTTTATCCGAACGTTATGTTGAAGTTCCCTTATTTCTTTGTCATTATAAGGCCTTTTTTCCTCCGGAGTGTCACTAACATGAAGTAGTTGCTGCTGATAAAGTTCAAGAGCATGACCGCTTGACGAGATTGAAGCAGCTCATAATGCAGGACGCCCAGCTAATCCCACCGATCATATTCACCAACATGCTTCTGGATCGGATATTTAGTTTTAGGGTACTGCCTGATGGCTCTCCAGGACTAAACAACGATTCTCGCCTCTTTGGATTTGCGTAAATGATTTGCTTTTCATCACAGATCACATTCTGATGCGGGAACTTCTTTTATTGAATGTGGAAACCAATAAAACGACAATATCAAAGCTGTGAGTTCATAGGGGACTCAAAGGTCTCATTTTGAATTTTCTCTAGCTGGTGTAAATATTTAGAAAGTATTTAAAGTGAGAATCCGAGGCAGAATCCGAGATCCTGCCGCATCTCTAGCAATATACAATAAGAATTTTCTCCCAGCAATGCTTCCAATTCTTCACCCTCTCTTTTTTTTTTGGTTTTCTTGGACGTTCTGTGTTATAGTAAAAAATTCCAGTTCAGAATTATAACTATTTAGCTATAATTTAGCTTAATAATATAGCTATTATTTTTAGCTATAACCACTTTTTAAAAATACTATATGGTTTAACATTATCTCCCAAAGCCGCACAAATCATGTCCTGAGTTTCCGCACCATTATTTTTCATTGAAGGGTGAAAAGGATGCATCTATAATGATTTTTCAGCTTACATTCCCAGTAGGTTCATATATTATACCTCGTTTTAAAGCTGAGTTTTAAAGTTGGCGTTTTAAAATAACCACAACTTTTTAAAATACGCTTGTACCATTCGAATACGAATGGCGAAAAGCATTAAAACAATTTATAAAAATCCCACGAAACTCTTGGATCACTCCGTAGAATCATAATATTGATTGATATAAAAAAAAAAACTATAATTAAACCTAATAAGGAAGTAATTATACCTATAACAACCTTAGATAAATTAATAGATTAAACTGAGATATGAATCATTAATACATTCGGAAAGCAATTAATTTTTTTATATAAAAATTTGAGAAGAATGGAAAAAAATTATGGGTATTTTCTTTCAGTCCCAGTGGACGAGAAAAAGTGGTTTAACAATCCGGTTTTTCTCAATTTTCTTTATTTTAATACGTTGACTGCCAGCCAAGTGTTATCTCGTTGTAAAGGCATAGGAATTCAGTGAAATTCATCAGGTTCGTTACTAACAAAAAGGCGTCATGAAAAAGTCGTGGTGCGTCAAAAGCCGTGTATCACATATAAACCAGTGACGAATCATGGATCTATGCGTATGAGCTCGAAAGTAAATAGCAGTCGACTGTATGGGTCTTCCAAAATGAACCAAATCCAACAAAAGTTGTTCGCGTAAGAAACAATTCCAAGCAAATGGTCACTTGTTTGTTTGAGATAAATGGGCATATGGCTACGTGCCACTATAGAATCGTAGAACAGGCAATTTCGAATGGCACACAACCATTTTTTGGCCAGAAGTTTTTGAAGAAATAAGAAAAAACAACTATCGACGCAGGATCATTCTTCACAATGACAACGAGCTCTCACACACCGGACTGAACAACTCAATATTTCACCGGTCAAAACATCGAATTGATGGGTCATCCGCCGTATAGTCCTGATTTGGCACCAAATGATTTCTTGTTGTTCCCGTTCGTGATAATAAACTACGTGGTCAATGATTTTCAAGCCGTTGTTGTTTTGGAGATACCTCAGTCAGAATGAAAAAAGTGCTATAAAAATTGGATCAAACGTACGCAAAAGTATACCAATCATTGCGGAGAATATTGTGAAAAACAATAAAACCATTTCCAATGATAACTATTTGTTTTTATTTATTATTCCGGGTACATATATAGCAACCTTCGTACGCATAATGAAGGTTTCTATTTATATACGGGAACTACAGTAGCTGTGGTGTCTAAGGCGTTACGATACGGTAGTTAATGTGGAGAGAGTTCGAATCCTGTGCTAGGCAAAAAAGTTTTTCTAAAATTCTTGTGAATGTTTCTAGGTGGAGTGTAAAATCTGACACGGAATCACCCCTCAGTTACGCCAGTTCGAGGCTGCGTAAGGCCGGATGCCTTCTGGGAGGTTTCCTACGTCTCCACGTCCTACGCCTGCCACATTTGCATCGCCCAAAACAAACATCGAAAAACAAGATATTTTTGCTCAGTACTCGTATTTAAATAAAAAAGTTAAATTTTGAGGTTAGAGGCATCAGCAACTGAGAAGGCTATTTAGCGACTGGACCTATAGCTTAACGTGGGTTCCGAACCACGGTCATCAGCTATCGAAAACCCCAGTCAGCACCCCCCTCGGGCTATCAACCCTTGGTTTTGTGCTTAACCAAAAGTATCTCGAGGAGCCTACCGATTGGCGAGTGACCAACGTAGAAAACCTCTCAGAAGGCATCCGGCCTTACCCAGCCTCGAACTGGCGTGACTGAGGGGTGATTCCTTGTCAGATTTTACACTCTTACCTAGAAACATTCACAAGAATTTTAGAAAAACTTTTTTTTTGCCTAGTACGGGATTCAAACCCGGTCCACATTAACTGCCGTAACGTAAGGCTGACGCCTTAGACACCACAGCTAACGTGGCTCCTAAAGTTAAGATAGGAAGTAAATATTTTTTGTGTATGTCAACGATACTTACATTGACAATAATAGTTTTTTTTATGACAGTGACGTATTACCAAAAAATATATATATGAGGTTTACTGTGTGATTGTTTATTGTACTGATTGTGTATTGAAATACTTATGTTTTTAGAATAAAAGAACATAAAAACCTTCTTAGAAAGGGCAATTTTCGGGACATAAAATCAATTGGAATAATTCCAAAACGGTATTAAAAGAATCGGTAACAAAATATAGAATATTAAAAGAAACCGCTGTAATTAATTTAAATAAAAATAATTGTATTCTTATGCCTTCGGTAGATTTAAATTCAATATGGTTCCCGATTCTAAGGAATACAATTAAACACATAGGCCGAGACGCAGGTTGTTGTGTGTTCTACATGAGATTATGGAACCCAGCAGTTGGGTGTCTGATGACACTCAGCACTGTTGTCTCATAGGAAGTCGGCGAAAAGTGTGGGTTATTGACTGTGGATGGGGCCTACCTATTGTATGTATGTATGTATGTATGTATGTATGTGTATATATATATATATATATATATATATATATATATATATATATATATATATATATATATATTTTTTTTTTTTGGTGTCAATGTCAGTATCGTTGACATATGCAAAAAAATATATTTACTTTCTATCTTTACTTTATATATACAAATTAATATAATTTATTTTTTAGATTCGTTTTGTTTCGAAACGTTAACGTTAAAAGTTTGTATTTATTTTAGAACATTTTTATATTTTTAAAAATTTTGTTCGTTAGGCAAATTTATTACAGAAAAGAATCATTGAGAAATTTTGTTTGTTTGCCCATTGTTTTTACCCAGTGTTTCTTTATTTACATAAAAACAGATATTTTTGATATTTTTTTAGTTTTAGATCGTGGCGAAAAACCCAAAAAAAAAATAAAAATAATTAATTTAATATTAATTTTTGGATAACTTCCCTTTCTGTTTCTAACGTCCAACATTTCGATTGGTCGATGCATATTCGATATGGTAAGAATATCGCGTTTATCTTTCCACTTGCGCATAACCACAGATTTATTTCTTTGTCATATGCACTGTCCCTTTTTTAGTTTTTTGTTACTATTTCTTCTGGATTTCCTTTGGAAATATAGATTTTCCTAGATGTGATATTCTTTGTAAGCGCAAGTGAAATAAATGCAAGTTTATATTGGCGTCTAAAACAGATTTCCTCAAAATAGGCTTGGCAATCAACTCATGGATGACATTACATTTTGTAATGTTATATCAAAACAAATTGCAAATGATTTTGAGTGGCCGTTAAAAAATGAGGCACAATGTTAACTTTAAGTGATAATCTGGCACTTTATTTTATATCGAAGAACAAACAATGGCATTATGTTTTGAAAATAATGTCATTTAAATGTCTTCCTCGGCTTCGTCTAGTAGAATGCATTCTGGAGACCCAACATTTGATTATTTCTCCACACATATCGCCTGGTATATTTCCAATAGTGGCCTGAATGTTTCGTTGGCCACCAATTCAAGGCTAAAAATTATTAGAGGTGTATTTCTTTAAACTAAATATTTAACATAAATCCCACAAAAAATAATGCAAGGGCGTGAGATCGCATGGTCTTGGTGGCCAGTTGACGTTACCATTTCGAGAAATAACGCGTCCAAGGAACTTTCTTTTGAAATAAATCGTTATAGCATTAATATATTTTATATAAAGTAAGGTTAATATAATTAGATCCCAATTCGTGTCTGTTCACAGTAAATTGACTTAGTGTACTGAAAACACTAGTCTATGAGTGAAATTTACATTTCAAACAGTGTTGCCACTATTACTTTTCAAAGTTTTGACACTCTTATTGGAAAACTCTTTACAACTGTTTGTAAGAATTATCTAATTATTCTGAACTGAATACCGACTTAACTGGATTACTTGAACCGTCTGTTTTGAGCAGTACGATTACAAATTCAACAGTAAATAGAAGAAAAACGAAAGGAGGAAAGAAAATAATATCCAGCGCATCATATTAAATTCATTCGATGAAAATTTTCTGATTAAAACTTTTCTTTTACTCATATTGCGAGAACCCTTTTTTTATGAACAAGTAAATAATGCAAAACGTCTGCGTTTAAGTGGATTTGAAAAAAACAACCTTTGCGTTTCCCAATGACACGATTCTCTCTCCCCTACCATCTTCTTTTGCGCGATTCGTACATGCGGTGAATTTTTCATATCGCCGAATGAAATAAATTTTGTGCTTTCTTTTTTACAAATTGAGATTTTTCGTTTGCATATTGTCTGAATAAAAAATATATGATGAAATAAAACACACGCTTTGAATTGATTCTTTTCCCACCCATAAGTAATGTCTTTTTTTGATACTGTACAAAATTGTACTTCTGTAAGAGTTAATACAGTTTTAATCGACAATATAACATCCTTTGTTATTAACAATCTTCGCCTATCTCCCTGATAAACTTCTTAATCTCTTTTTATAAATTGAGACGGAAAAAATATCCTTCGAGTACGGCATTGATAGCTGTAGCAGTAGGCATTTTTTTCTCTATGGAGAAAATGTTTCATAAATCTGATAATCGGACGGTGTTGCATCGGGAGAATATAGTGGGCGGGGAACTACCTCCCATCCTTACTCTTTGATTTTTTTTTGGGTCATTCTGGCACTAGTATCTAGTACACAAGTTTAAATACGTGTTAATTCTTGCTACTGCGATTTACGAGGGTAGTGAAGAATGACTATGGCAGAAACTACCAACCTTATAAAGTTTAAGTTTGAAGTGTGACGACGCTAAAATATTTAGTATTTGTTTGGCGGCCATTAATAGTGAACGCTTTCAGTGAATTTATAAACATAGAAAAAATTGGTCATCGTTATGTGATACAATACATTTGAAAGGTCTCAGTCCAACCGATATCAAAGCGGAGCTGAATTTTACCGTGAGGGAGTTTGCTCCTTCTTTTACAACAGTAAAATATTAGGTAGCTGAGTTTCAACCAAGCCGTACGAGCTGCCAAGACGAACATCGCAGTGGTCGACCAAATCAGGTGACCACGCCAGAAATGGTGAAGAAAATAAATAAACAAAATGGTATTGGATGACCATCGACTGAAAGTGCGCGAGCTAGCAGATATGGTAGGCATGTCAAAAAGTGCTGTACATCGCATATTGACTGAAAATTTGAACATGAAAAAAGCGTGCGTAATATGGGTACTGCGATTACTCACAATGGAACAAATACAGTGTCGTGAAGATATTTCAATCGAGTGTTTGGCGAAGTTTCATTGGAATAAAGCTGAATTTTTGCGTCGATTCATTATCATGGATGAAACATGGGTCCATTATTTCATACCTGAGTCAAAACAATGGACTGAAAGGGGAGAATCAGCTCCAAAGAAGGCAAAGACAGTCCTATCTACAGACAAGGCCATTTTTTTTTCTTTAAATAGACACCCCGAAGGATATTTATTGATATTACAATCTGATTTAATGTAGATCAATAAGTAATTCTGTTCTAACTTAAGTTGCTACTTCGAAAACCTAAATCTAAGTCTAATAACTTATTTACACTAAAATAATGTGTAGCGCACAACCGCTCTATGTTCTGCTTTGCCCTAGCACAATCACCTAGCTAACTCGAACGGCTTCACTCTCTTGAGTCTTCTTGTTAGAGTGGTGTTGTCGAGGAGCTGGATTGCCTCAACGTTCACGTGTTGATGAAGCCGTTGTTCGTGACTCTGCGCAAATTTGGTAACAGTCTGGCCAACAATGTCCATCTGAAGGGCTCGATGCAGATTACTATTTCTGATGTACCATGACGCATTGACGATGTTTCTCAGTACTTTGTTCTGGAATCTCTGGATGATTATATCTCTTATATATTATCTCTTATATCAGGCTCTTCTCTTTTCTTTTTGACATGAACCTTCCAGCGAAGTTTTGCATCTAATGTGATGCCTAGTGTGCATAAGGGATCTGGGCATTATTTATATGCTTGAATGGCTTTCTCTAAAACCAAACTGATGATTTGGTATTAGGTGCCTAATACAAAATCACACAGCAAGGTCATGGCTTCCGTTTTTTAGGATGCGCGTGGGATAATTTTCATTGATTATCTTCAGAAAGAAAAAACAATCAACGGAGAGTATTATGCGAACTTATTGCAGCGTTTGAGTGATAAAATCAAGAAAAAACATTTGGCGAAAAAGAAAGTTTTGTTTTATCAAGACAATGCTCAAATTCATACATCCGTTATCGCGATGGCCAAAATCAATGAGTTAAATTTCGAATTGCTTCCTCACGCACCCTATTCGCCAGATTTAGCCCCCTCGGAATATTTTCTGTTTCCACACTTGAAAAAATGGCTCGATGGTAAAAACTGAAGAGGTGGAGTCTGCGGTTGATGGCTATTTTGAGGAGCTCGACGATTTTCACTAGAAACAGGGAATCGAAACTATTGAACATCGCTGGGAAAAGTACGTCATGCTAAAAGGAAACTATGCAGAGAAATATTTTTCCCAAATTTATTGTGTTTTCTGTGTTAGGTCTGGGACAGTGGCGGCTCGTGGGGTTTTAAAGTACCCTCCCACTTTAGAGAGTAGAAGAAAATAGTGCTGCAGAACATTTTTTTGAACCAGGTAAATGAGTTGAAGGGAAGGAACTGAACGGAGATAAAATATGATGTTTTGCTATGAAAAATTGTTTACTGTGATAAATGCTGGAGGGGCGGAGCCCCAACGCCCTTCCTCACGAGCCGCCACTGGTCTGGAACTACCCTCGTAAAATTAAAAATAAGTGGACAATTTTTCTTTTCGTCAGAATTTTTTTCCTTCAAGTGTCTAGATGATAATAATGATAGAACATAATTGAAGGGGCAAGTGGAAGAAGGGGTTAAGTGACATTTTCTGAAAAAGTCCTGTTTTGTCGTAGATGAAACAGTTATGTGCATATGTGACTTGCCCCATCAGGATTTGGCTTTATTCTATTGATCTAAGCAAAAAGAAGAAGGGGTTAAGTGACATTTTCTGAAAAAGTCCTGTTTTGTAGTAGATGAAATAGTTATGTGCACTGGGTAAGGCCGGATGCCTTCTGAGAAGTGTTCTACGTTGGTCACTGGCCAGTCGGTAGGTTTCCTGATCGACTTATGGGTAGGCACATGACCAAGGGTTTATAGCCTGAGAGGGGCGCTGGCCTGGGTTTGTCGGAAGCTGCTGACCGTGGTTCGGAACCCACTTTAAGCTGTAGGTCCAGTCGCTAAATAACCTGCTTCCAAAAACATCTGTTCGGGCTGCTTATGTACAGAAACGTGCAGATTAAATTGCAGTGCTAAATTTAACGAAGAAAAACGAAATTATTTGATAATTTGTATAGCCTTGATATAAATTGAAAAATTCATTATTATTTGCACATCAGCATAAAAACGTTTCTAAACATAAATTTCATTCTTTCAAATACTCACTCATTTTGGACAACAAATTTATACATGTAAAAAAGCATTTTGTGCTCTGTACCTAATTAACCGTAAAAAAGTGGACATCATTAAAGGTAAACTAAAGTCTGGACAATCAGTTCCATCTCAAGATGCACATGGACAATATATGACAAGGTCACATAAGATGAGCGATGCTATGGAGCAGGCTATTATAGATCATGTTAATCAATTTCCCGCCGAAGAGTCCCATTATTCCAGAAACAGAAATCCACATAAAAGGTATTTGGCCTTATATTTGAATATATCGGACATATCGGTACAGATTATATGTTGAAAATGCAAACAATAGAATAAACCATACAATTTTTTAATAAAAAATCAATTTATGTAAAAAATTTCTCGGCCAAGTTCAGTTTGTCATTTACTCATGCGAAAAGTGATACCTGGAGCAAATGTGATTCTGGGAAATCAAATATGACACATGAAGAGAATGTAAAACTAGGATCAGGGTTCAAAATCCTTGAAAAACAAAAACGAATGTTACATAACTGTTGACTCTTGATTGTTACATACAGCAGACCATGCCCTTACCCAAAATTACTACGTCAACGGCATTTTACCAATGGCAAATTTGGTTCAACAACTTAGACCTCGATATGATCACGATTGAAGGGTACCAAAGTATAATGTAAACATGGACCGAAGATGTAGCGGGTAGAGGTACTGCATAAGCTATAAGCTGTTTATGAAATTTCGCACAAACTTCTGAAACTGTGAAAAAAAGAAAACATCTTACCGTATGGTCTGACTCTTGCTCTGGCCAAAACAAGAATTTTTATATAATTTGTTTGTACTAGTTGATGATATTGAAAGGTAACTTTGATCACAAATTTCCAGAGGTAGAAGATAGGTTTTTAGATTAAGATAGAGATTTTGGGCGTATAGAAAAAATCTGAGAAAACATAGTACCATACTTACTTCGGAATAATATAGAGAGATCATTAAAACAGCATACACAAAACAGTGGATGGTTCACGATATAGAACAGTACTTTGGTGATGTGGATAGCTTACTAACTAAAATGGGATTGGTGAATAAAAAGAAGAATCTACTGAATGAAAAAGTTCCGTTTGGAGATAAAATAAAGTAAAAAGTAAAGTGTTTGGGTTAGAGGCGCATCAGCAACTAGGCTATTTAGCGACTGGACCTACAGCTTAACGTGGGTTCCGAACCACGGTCATCAGCTTCCGACAAACCCAGGCCAGCACCCCCCTCGGGCTATAAACCCTTGGTTATGTGCCTACCCATAAGTCTATCAGGAAACCTACCGACTGGCGAGTGACCAACGTAGAACACTTCTCAGAAGGCATCCGGCCTTACCCAGCCTATAACTGGCGTGACTGAGGGGTAATTCGTAGTCGGATTTTACACTCTTGCCTAGAAACAATCACAAACATTTAGGAAAGATAAACGGACAGAAGAAAGAAAAATAACCATCCGAGCGCTGGAATCGAACCAGTTACCGCTCCAGCGCGGATTCGGCCAAGCAGACGCTCTTACCGCCGCACCAACGCGACCGGCAGGAGATAAAATAAAATGGATACGTACTGGAGAGTTTGATAGTTGCCTATATAAGGACACATACAATGAATACACTCCTTTCAAAAAAGTTTCCTTATTTAAAAATAAGCCATCAAAAAATAATATGCCCCAGGCAGATGTTGAATTCACCAGAATTCATTACAAGGCAGAAAACATATCACACACAAAATTGACAATATTCGAAATCAGTTACCCTTTATCCAAGAAGAACATGGAGGATTTTATGAAAGTATTATTGGAGTGGAAAGTGAAAACCCAGTACAAAAAAAAGAGGTACTAAATGATTTCGTTTCATATTCGAGTACATAATTCTAGGATTTTCTGTTTATTATAATTTTCAATTATCTGCATTATTATTTTATACTTTAATCATGCATTATTATTTTATATATAATTTTTTTTCATTTATTGCATGCTTATTGCAGTTATTATTACTGTTAGTAAATGGAAGAAGGGGTTATGTAAATTTAAAAAAAAAATACAAAAAATGAATGAATAAATAATATCTGTATATTCTTGAAAATAATTCACTAACTAGTCATATTAATTTGGTAATCCAAATTTTAAATTTATCTTCAGATAAAAAATGCCAATTAATTTTATTAAAATCTAATAAGATATTATTAGATTTGCCTAGTTTTGTAACATAACCTCTTGCCCCTTCAATTGTGATGACATAATTTTTTTTAATTTTTAAAATAATATTTAATAGTATAAAAAATGTTTTTACTTGCCACGGCCGGTTTCGAGGCAGCGTAACGGCGTAGTGCTCGCTACGCGGTGCTCTATTTTCAACATTAAATTAAAACTATTAATAATAGAGATAGACTTCCTTTTTCATTGCAAATTTCTTTCTCTTTTGCTCTATTTTCAATATGAAATTAAAAGTATTAATAATAGAGATAGAGTTCCTTTTTTATTGGTAATTTCTTTCTTTTTAAGGATCTTGTTTTAAAATTCCTCTAATAGTTTTCAAGTTATTTGAGAAAAACTAGAGGGGTCTAGTTTTTTTTTTGCGAAACTTTATTTGTTAATAACTTCTGCAATTGTTAATGTACGGGTTTGAAATTTTCGCTCATTTTTTTAGGTGTTATTCCGAATTCAGTGAGCCCTCGCTCATATTTTATATTGCAGTAGCGAGAATTAATTCGTTTTTATAGAGAAAAGATTGGGAAGTGTTGTGGAGCTTCGTCGATTGTCGTCGATTGTCGTAAATAATCCACTTTTCATCACACGTCACAATTCATTGGACAAATGGATATTTTTTAATGCGCAAAAGAAGGGCAGATGTAACTTCAAAACAACGATTTTTTAAATTTTCATTCAATTCGTGCAGCACCCATTTATCGAGCCTTTTTGACTTTCCAATCTCCTGCATATGATTGGAAATCGACACATGCGTTGCGCCTATTCAAAGGCAACAGTCATACGCGGATTGGCTTCGATTAAGGCCCCCAATTGGTCGTTGTCAACATCTGATGGTCGACCACTATGCTCATCATCTTCAAAGCTCTCTTCACCACTATAACATTTTTTAAACCACCATTGCGCAGTGCGTTCGTTAGTGGTTTCTGGGCCAAACGCATATCGCGCAAACGTGGATATCGCGAGCTGTTTCGACAGCATTTCGGCCTAGTTTGAACTGAAACAAGAAAATTATAAGAATTTGACTTTTGTCAAATTGTCAAATGTCAAAAAATGTTGCATTTAATGCTCTGAAAAAGTTGACAAATTATTTTAGAAAAAAACTAATACCACAGTAGATAGAGCGAAAAAAACTTTAAAATGACGTACAAAGCACTTTAACATATATTTATTTGAAAATACATTAAAATTAAAATAACAATAACTTTATTAACAACTAAATATTTAATTTGCAAGAAATACAGAGACGAAAACTCTCCAAAACCGGTCATCTTATCTTAAACGGTCAGTTATTTCAGGAAATCGAAAAAAAATTATCTCCATTAGATTTCGAAAAATATCAATAGTTCGTGATGAAGCACCGATGTGACCGTACGAAAGTCTCTAGGCGGTTGGCATTGACCATTCTGCTATTGACACTTATCTTAAGTGATGTGATGACATCACCTTGTGGTATTTGTGGTGTTGACGTCATATGCAAGAGTAAATACCCAATTTGTTCGAATAATCAGGTTCTTACGCTGGATTACTGTAGATGTTGTTTGGTTTGTAAGAATGTCTTGGGTGAGTAGTTAAATTGTATTGGATTGTGAAGAAAGTTATGTGTTTTTATTATAAAAGGTATACAACTTTGCTCCCGCCATTTTTTTTCAAAATTCAAAGCTTTATTGTAAAAAACTGGTTATACATTTATGATTCCAAGTATTGTTCATCGTTGGTCACTACTTTCTCCCAGCATTCGAATCCTACTTTGAAAAAACTGGTTATCTTTTGAAGCGATCCACGAATCGATCCAATTTTTAACTTCTTCATAAGATCGGAAGTGCTGGTCAGTGTTATGTGCTATAATAGGTGATAGTCAAAGGAAACAACGTCTGGAGAATAGGGCGGGTGGGGTAGGACTTCTTATTTCAACGTTTCCAAGTATGTTTGGACAACTTTCGCAACATGGTGTCGAGCATCGTCATGCTGCAAAATCACTTTATCGTGTCTTTTGCTGTATTGCGGCCGTTTGTCTTTCAATGATCAGCTCAAACGCATCAATTGCATTCGATAACGATCCCCTGTGATTGTTTCAGATGGTTTTAACAGCTCACAATACACTACACCGAGCTGGTTTCCACCAAATACAGAGCACGATCTTGGAGCCATGAATATTCGGTCTGACCGTTGGGGAGGAAGCATGGCCGGGATATCCCCATGATTTTCGACGGATAAATCCATTTTCGTTCCCAGTCACAATGCGATGCACAAATCCCTTCTGGTTTTCGACGTGAAAATCACTGCTCTTGAAGCCTAGAAACCAATCACGACACGTTCTTTTACTCATAGCGTCCTCACCAACATCTACTGAAAATGACGAGAATTTGGCTCATAAACTGACATTTTTAATGGCGAATAACTTTATGATGTAAACACAAATCGACTACTGGTGCAATGGGGTTATGTTTACAAGATGCCCAAAGGTCAAAGCTCGTCTATGATGTATTTGCTTTGATCACTACTTACCGCTAACGCCATCTATAGGTAAACGGCGGAAGCAACGTTGTATACCTTATACTTTTCTTTTTCTTTTTCGTATTCTTCTCTACTGAAGGGACCAGACCTATGAAAACACATTTTTTCAGATAACTTCTCATCAGCGTTCGCTATTTATGGCTACTTTGGTTGCATATTGGAGATATGTACAAGTTAAGTCTTTAGTTTTCTCGGTTTATCTTTTTGGAGGTTTACCGCATGTTTTCCCGTTTCTAGATTGTTGCCATCCTTGCGTTCAACTTGGCCGAAGAATTTTAATATTCGTTCATAAATAATTTGAGATAGCTTTCTGGGGTCATTACTTTCTTGAATAACGGATGCGATTTTTCGATTGATAGTTCACGGAAGCATTCGTTTCCAGCACCAACGTTCAAAAAAATGTTCGATCGTCGATCTTCACCAGTGCTCCTTTTTTTCGTATAGATGACAAAATAAGCTAATCAGGTGATCTGATTATCTGATCTGAGGTAGTCTAATCTCCCATTTCTTGCATTATTTGCCATAATTTCTTCCTTTCTAGGCTGCCATTATACTACTATGATCAAAAAGTAAGATAATTTTTTATATCACAAAGTTTATATTTATCCATCCAAAATTATTTTGTCTTCTTCAAGGTCAAAGGTTTCGCCTCTTACTATAATACCCTCCTATTCCAATATTTTTTCCTAATATTTTCTTCAAAGCTACCAGCGAGTTTCTTGAAAACGGCGCCCACGAAGTGGTTTCTTCAATCAAGGGAGCATTAATAAGTTACATAGTGCCATATCTGGTGAATATAGTGTTTGTGGAATGGAATTTGTTTCATTTTTAACGACAAATTGACGAATAAATATTACGGTGTTCGATATTTATGGTTATCGTAACACAAAAACCTTGATTTTAGTAATATTTTCTTCATTGGTTTTCGCGGAAGATTGTTCTAAATAAGGTTTAACTTCAACCACTGGTCAATGACCAATAACTAAAGTCCTTGTACCACTTGCAAACGTGTTTTATGACGTAGCTTCATCGATGTAATATTTTCTCAATACTTTTTGATACATCAGTATAAGATATTTAATTTTTTTGAATGCAAATTCTTTGCACGATAAATTTATCTATTACATTTCTTGTTAACGATTTCAAAAGACGCTATAATGACAGTCAAACCTACAAGAACAGTCACAAACGCTACAAGAACAATCATACCAACTTAAAAAACAAATGGTAAAAAACAAAAGTCGCCTTACTTTTTGATCCTAGCACTATGTGCAGAAATCGCTCTAAAATTATTGAGCTAGGAGTTCAGGAGTTCATTGTCAAAAAAGATGATTCTCTCATGATGTTAAATCTGTAAAATAGGCTGCACGTGGAAGAATTGCCCATTCAAATTACCACAGTGTTTCTATCATAAGTTCTACAACATGCATTCGAAAATTAGTCTGACATAATAAACTCTTTCAAGTCATAGTTATCTTTACGAACGTGTAGACACGGTCAGAGAAACGGCATTCAATACTTTTGGAACGAAATTTTACTCAATTTTCTTTTGCATTATTGGTGGTTGTGTAAGGAAACCTGAAAATGAATAAATAAAACAAAATTGTGAAATTTCCATTTATATTTTTCTGTAAAATAAAACCCGTTTCGCTACACTGTAGCTTCTTCGGATGGTCCATTCTTTGTTTTACTTATACAGTTTAGTATAAAGTTCCATCAAGAAAATCATCGAAAACCATCTTCAGAAACCTGAAATCTTTCTGTTTAACTCTTGACGAGGACTTCTATAATTTTTGTTGAAGCACATGTTTACGGATACGGGCTATTTCAATTATAAACCGTTACGATTTCAAAGATCACTGAGAAAATGTAACTACTGTTAGCTCATTTTCAAAAGGTTCTTTCTAAAAAGGAATAAAACAATTTTATATTTTTTCAAATTTTCAAATTTGTAATCTCGGGAAATATATGTCCAGTATCTATGAAATGGTTCGCAAAATTAGAGTGTTGTTTCTTTAATATGTATGCAGATTTATGTTCTTTGAATATGGTCTGAAAATTTCTGCCGATTTGTCCCACATAGCAGCTACTGCACTCGTTACAACTTAACATATAAACTCTAGATTTTATATTGCTGATGTTTTATCTTTGGCATTAAAAATTAATTTACCGGTTGATTGGATGGTTTTAAACGCTATTTGCAAATTATGTTTCCTCAAAGAGCGAGCTATTTGTTCTGAAATTGGACCGAAATATGAAATTTTATAGTATTTTTATCATTTGATTGTTTTACTTTTGGATATACTTGATGAATTAATAATTGTTTCCGTTTTTTATTTATTAAGTAATTAATTTCTTTTTCATTGAAGCCGTTATTTTGTGATATTAGTTTTACTTTTTGCAGTTCTATTTTTCTATTATTTTCAGATAGTGGAATTGTGAAAGCTCGGTAGATCATAGATTTATATGCTGCATATTTATGTGTAATAGGGTGGATTGATTGTTTTGTAATTGTTATATCTGAGTATGTGGGTTTTCTATAGATATTGAATTCTAGTTTATTATTTTGTTTGGATATTGAAAGGTCCAGAAAATTTATGGTTTGATTTTGTTCTTTTTCTAGTGTAAATTTTATTTTTGGATGGATACTATTTAAATGCTTTAATGTTCCTTCTATAATAACCAAAATGTCGTCTACATATCTAAACCAAAACAATATATTTTTTGGTTTATCCGTTTTTAAAAAATTATGTTCTAAGTTTGACATAAACAGTTCTGATAATAAAGGGCTTAGTGGGGAACCCATTGCTAGACCATCCTTTTATTTGCTAAGCTTTTTTGTAAGGTCCATCGAGTTTTTTATTGACTGTTTTGGCGAGAAATTCGTTATGTTTTTGAAAATTTTATTTAAGTAAAAAGGGCTAGGTTTCTTAAAGGGCTATTTGTGTATGAGACTACCGGCCTTATTGGAAAGTTTTCTTTATGAATTTTAATTAAACCGTACAGTTTTGGAGGAGTAGGGTTCATATTGACTATTTTATATTTATCTTCGTTTGACAAAATGGTGTTTATATTTTTTATTGTTGATTTTAACTTATTTTGAATTGTTGTGCTAGGGTCATTTTTTTATTTTGACGAGGTCTTCATTATCTAGAAAGTTTTTAATTTTTGTTTCGTAAGTGTCTTTTTCTAGAATAACAATTGAATTCCCTTTATCTGCTTTAGTTATAATTAAATTATTATTTTTGATTTTAGAATTAATGGATTTGATAATATGGTCTTTATTTTTGTTGTGGTATTCTCGATTCATTTTTAGAGTCCCTTTAATTTTTTCTTTTATAAAATTAGAATTAGGGATATTTTCAAAGGATAGTTCTACTTCAGATATTATATTTTCCAAAACTTTATTTTTTTTAATACTTCGGTTACATTTCGGGCCATTTTCAATCAAATTAATCTCTTCATTTGTGAAAACCGTATTTGACAAGTTAATGGATCTTTTATAGAAGTTATATTTGGGTGAAGATTCTGGTTGTTCTGTCATTTAACTGTAATTTAGATAGATTTAATAGCTTATGGGATTGTCTAATATATTTTTTATGAATAATTTGTGAAATTGTTTGTCTGGTTTTATCGTCTATAATATCAAATTCAATTGGATGGAGTTTCTTCGCAGAAACTGAGGAAACATAATTTGCAAATAGCGTTTAAAACCACCCAGTCAACCAGTAAATTAATTTTTAATGCCAAAGATAAAACATCAGCAATATAAAATCTAGAGTTTATATGTTAAGTTGCAACGAGTATAGTAGCTGCTATGTTGGACGAAACGGCAGAAATTTTCAGACCAGATTCAAAGAATATAAATCTGCATACATATTAAAGAAACAACACTCTAATTTTGCGAACCATTTCATAGATACCGGACATATATTTCCCGAGATTACAAATTTGAAAATTTTACATGCAGCGCCCAAAAGTAAAAAATTAAACATTTTAGGAGCTATTGAAATTTATAAATATAATAAAGATCCGTCTAGAAAGCTATTAAATGATTAGACGGATCTCTGAAATTCCCCACTATTTAAAATATTGTAAAAAATTAACCCCAATAAAAGTATAAAATTAGGTACATAGAATATATAAACAGCTGTAAAACCTTAGTTTTAAAATAGTGTTTGAGAATGTAAAATCGTTTTACAAAACTATAGTCACACAAATTTTTGTTTAAAAATAAAAGTGATAGATAACAAAGTATAAAATTGTTTTATTCCTTTTTAAAAAATGAACTATCACAAAGTAACGGACAAATCAATCAATAATTTGAAAGGTTCTTTCTAATTGAGCGGTTTTTTTAATTCTTGAATAAAACACAGAATTTGCGTTGATTAAAAAAAAAACTTTTTATCGATAATTGAAGCATAATGTATGCCATTTAAAGACGAAATACTTGAAGCTCCGCAGATCTCCACTTTTCTGCCAAAATTTTCGATAAGATTGTCTAATTGTTTTGTATAATAATCTCCTTTAAGTCATATTCACCTCTATGAAGAGAAATAAACGTGTTGATACGGTCAGGTTTTTAGTGGTTGTAGAAGGGAATCTGAAGTCTTTCTCCTTAATTCTTCACTCAGAACTAATTTTACTTGCAGGACGTGTTTATTAATACGAGTTATTTTACTATTTTCCAAACTAAGTGGTGTAATTACTTATAAACCATTCAAAAATAATCACCTGGGTTAGGTCAATGTAGTAT